>NIPQ01089674.1:0-10493 GCA_002806875.1 Lepidotrigona ventralis hoosana
TTGTTTCTCTCCGTTATGTCCAAAATTGAGCCAAATTCGAGTGTGCTTCAATTTTAAAATCCGATTTTCCCGAACAGTTCTTACAGGAAAATTTTACCCCACATTTTCGACTCATTTTTTTTACGAGGAATCACCCTCTGTCTGGTGTTGTCGAGATTGCAACTACGATGGGGGATAGAACGACAATTTCAACATTTCCTGCGGCCATTGCCTAGTGGCAACGTAATGTCAGGTTTCCTGCCATCTCTAAACTCTGCATCTAATAGCTCGTACGTGACGATGTTCGAATCGTTAACCAACCTTGGAAATCTGCTGACTCTCATTTCATCTTCGAAGCATTTCGTTTATCTGTCTGACCGCACGCAGCTTAATCCTTAAATGCACAACATTGTAAATTCGCGACGTTTTTATGCCATTGAATCTACGTATGATTTTTAAAGAATTGTTCATCCAAGAATTAACTCTGCTGCGTTTCATTCGGTCACTCTTCGACCCGCGTTTACGTTACTGTAAAATGTTAAGAAATGTCTCGAGTTGAGTCAGTAGTAAGTTTCAACGCAATTATTAATATAATAATTTGAACTGCAGTACCAGCTTTAATAACACGACGATAATTTCAATTGTTTGATTTAAATGAAAATACGCCATGAACTTCTTATATTGCTGATTTATTCAATTGCAACATTCATGTACAACGGCGGTGCGCGTTCATTGAATTATCACTTCGATAATGATATCATTCACAAAACGTATAAAACGGATAAAGACACGTATGAAGTATATAATATTCCATATTATAATGTATACGAAATAATATGAAATGCATAATATAAAGGTAAAGAGATTAAAAATAAAATACTTTATAACACTGAATTCTCTGCATTGATCGTCGATTATTTTATTTATGGCAAATGCAAACGCCGTTTCGACAGGTACCTTTACGGCGTTGCGCCAAACATCTGACAGTACAGGCAGAATGATTAACGCTCAGCCGTTTTGATTGAAATGAAAATACAACGTCACATGTTGCTCTGCGATGTCGAAGTGGTGGCAGATCAGACGAAACATCCCCCACTGCCACTGCCGCTTCGTTATCAGTGCCTTCAATTTCTCCTAATAAAAGATTTAAATTTAATTTCTTTTTTTTCTTGTTAGTAATTATTATTGTAAATAAATTAACATAAATGATAACAATAATTTAGCATTTAATACATAGCAATAATTTGGCGTTTTGTTAACATATTCATTGTTATTGTTCATTATTGTTTTAATGTTATTCGTTATAATTTATGTAACTTTAATCGTTTAAAGACACATGCCTGACGCAAATTAAATGATATTAAATGACAACAAATATTTCAATATTTTTCGCTGTTGTTTTGACAAACATTTGAAACAATTCTTTCATGCTTTTCACAAATCTGCAAAACGATCCAGCAGGTTGATCAGCTAGTAAAAATGTTTCATCAATAAGGATCCTTCGATCGAGATTTGTGATTAATTGTAACATAAAGTTTAAAATGTATTTTGCTTGCGAAAAAAATAAATTTATTATAAATAATCTGCTTAGTAACAATTTCGGAAAAGCAGTTTGTAGCATATTTCGAAGTGATTGAGAACTCTTCTACAATGATGCAATGATTTAAAGTATATCAAAGTATGAAAATAAAATAATATATAAAATAACAATACATCAATATACGTCATAATGAATATTGTAACTTCTTGTAATAATTTCTCTTCTACTTTAATGATGTGGCAAATTCAAAGTAACACGAATAAAAATTACTTACTTAATTCGTAAATTGGATCGTCGTAGATCACATCCGGAGTAACTGCGCCAGAGACGTAGACGACGGTAGCAAGAACGGAAACAAGAACAAGGACCTTCATGTTACTTCGAGTGAAACTATATATATAATAGTACTATCCTCACTTCCAGATGCTTGCATCAACTTGGAGTGATGTTGCTCAGAAACTGTTGGCTTATATACTTTCAACGCGATTTACTCGGCGTGCTCTTCCTTTCTTAGCCACTTTCATGACCGCGACTTTCCTGTCCATGGTGGAAATCCCCCTTGTAATCATGTCCACGCACGTGTGTATATAACACTCATAAAATAAACAAAGCTAGTTTATCGAAATTCATTACTTGATGAAGATACGGACGAAAATACGTAAGTTATGATTATTAATTTTACTAGAGAAGCACTTCTAATGTTCACNCGCGACTTTCCTGTCCATGGTGGAAATCCCCCTTGTAATCATGTCCACGTACGTGTGTATATAACACTCATAAAATAAACAAAGCTAGTTTATCGAAATTCATTACTTGATGAAGATACGGACGAAAATACGTAAGTTATGATTATTAATTTTACTAGAGAAGCACTTCTAATGTTCACAAATAAATGTTGATACTTGTTGCATACCAACGGTTAAAACACTTGCTTGCGTATTTTGAAAATTACTTCAATTGAGCCTGAATTGAATCGTTAAAATACAAGACACAACTTTTACAATGGTTCATACAAAAAAAAATGTCATAGAATTGAATTCTTTGGAAGTATCGGATTTTACAAAATTTTTGTACTTGCCTCATATTTTGATTCAATTTATCATATCTAGATTGGATTTCTCTTAAATGTTAGCTGACCTGATATTTAAGAGAAAATAACAGTATTACTTAAAAATTAAACATTACCTTTTGTATGGAGGAAAATCATTCGGCTTGATGATCCGCGAGAGAAACTAGAATTTTGCTTATTCTGTGAACGAAAATAAATTGCATTATAATGTTATAACCGACGATATCAAATCGTTGTCGTCGATGTGAGAACGAACTTCCCCGCCAGAATCTGACACTTTGGACATGTCGAACTATTGTCAAACTAGTATCAAACTTTCAAAACTCGATGTTATTCGTTCGAATAACTTTGATACTTGTCAAGATGAGATTCCATATGTAATAAATCTGTCGTGTAATATTCTTCGATAAATAATGATTAAAACTATATTATAAAGTCTGATGAGAGTCGCTTTGATGTAAAAATAAATATCATTGGTAAAAAAAATATTTCGAAAAGAATAGCTGAACATACCTTGATACACTTTGTTTATAAATGTAAACGTAAGTGCAATTTTAAAGTTTCTTGAATAATGTAATATCCTTTGATGCAGTTCTTTTAAAATCAGAAAAATACAGACAATTATTGATTTTGAAATATATTCTTAAATAAAATATTAAGTTATTGTTTTATTGTTCGGAAATTGCTGACGCATTTATTGCTTAAGAACATATATATCCTTTTCACCAAAATTTGTTAAATTTATTAATGTGACCTATTCATCATCCTTTCGCGTATAAACTACCAAATTAATTCGATATTAATACATAGCGCTATTTATAATCATTAAAAAGAACCATTCGTTCGAGCAAATTTGTCTGTTATTTCATTAAAATATATTGGCAAACATTTCTGTCAAAAATAAGATTACGTGAGTTTATAAATTGAAACATGAACTTATACGTACTATACTGGAATTTAAGAGATGAATTCAAATTCTCTAGTTACAATGTAAGCGTAATATTATCAGAACAAAGAAACAATTTTTAACTTGGAGAAAGAATGTTACCATGTGTGTAAAACTGTTGCCAAACGTTGGACCTTTAATAATTTCCAATGCCCGTATGATGTACGTACCGTTGCATTTCCAGCAAAATAACGAGAGCGATTCAGAAAAGAGAATATCGACTCACAACATTTGTTCTGGACATGTGTTGCGTGAATGTGTTTGCGTAATCCATTTTTAACAGGCGAAAAAGTTTACATTGTTCTGGGGAAGCAAAAGTCTACACTGAGGAAAAAGTGAAATGTAGAATTGGACAGTGATAATTATTATTATGCAGTATTATGCAGCGACATTCTTGTATGTCAAGTTATGCACTATGCCAAAATATAATTTGAAGTATTAGAGTGGCATTTCCTTTTGTTAAAGATTTATTAAAGAAAATAACATACATAAACGATAAGAATAAATAAGTAAAATAAAATAATAAATAAACGAAATATATATTTATTATTATATTGATAACAATAATTGTTAACCTTCGAATAAATCTATTAAATTAGGAAAATATGTATAAAAAAGACTGACATAATATTTAACACACTATGTATAAGTTCCTTATAAATCAATTGAATGAAGAATTGCTCCATGGAGAGAAATATAAAAATGATAAAACCACATTTACACTGTGAGAAGGAACATTTCATCTAACAAACAGAACCATTTACATCTTACAAAATTATAATCGATTCATTTAGTGATTTCTACTTGCTACATTTTCATTGAACAATTCAAGAAGATAATTTCTTTCACTTCAGACGTATGTAGACATAGATAAACGTAAAATGACAAGGAAAATGTCGAGATTATGAATAATATTTATTTAATTGAGTCATCTCAAGAAAGAAATTGACTAATCATGTGTAATACAAAAAGACTATTTTTTTTCTGCACGTGTTAAACAACAAAATCACCAAAAATGAATTTTTATATTTTTTCCATGTGATCTTCAGTTAGTTGCGAAAATTGTCTCGTCTGTTTCCCAGATCAGAGTTTCTAAATCAAAATGAGGAGACAGTCGTACAGCTCGAATTTGAATGCCGGAAGCAGTGGCGAGCCTCAGATCATCGTCGAGGAAAGCACATTGGGAGAAGAGGAAACAGAATGCCGGAGGAACGAATCTCCTCCGCGTTGCGTGGATCCCGATTCGCCATGCTTGAATCCTCATCTATTGTCCCCTTGGAGAGAAGTAAGGAAGCACTCACTACCGACTCCGCAATGCACTTCCGGGATAACCGCATCACAGGTATTGTCTAACAATTATATCGGCAAGTACAAGCTTATGGTCCCCCTTTCTTGATAATATATTTTCAGCACGTCCTGTTAATAAGTTGATAAAATATAATTAAAATATAATATAATTTTATATATAAATATATAATTAAAATATAATATAATTTTATATATAAATATATAATTAAAATAAAATATAATTAAAATATAATATAATTTTATATATAAGTATATAATTAAAATAAAATATAATTTTATATATAAATATATAATTAAAATAAAATATAACTTTATATAATATAAAATATAAGTATAAATATAAATAAAATATAAACGTTGCACAAAATTTATAAAACATATTTAATAACACATTTATAATATATTTACAATATTCGAAGAATATATCAAGAAGATTAAGCGTATCTTCTGATCTTAAAAACTAGCTTTTTTTATACATGTATGAGAATTGAAAGACTTCTGCTCAAAGTCTTGGAAGAATTTATTTTAAAACTGGAAGAGTAATACTTTGAAAAATTAAATTAATTCTTTGTAAGTTATCCTTTATTGTGACAAAGAAAGATATTAATACACTAGCAATTGTATTATAAGATACAGGCGTAATTTAAAAAGTGTATTATACGTAAGGAAAAGTATTGAAAATTAAAAATAAACATATAAAAGGATTTGTCTTTCGTCAACGATTGAAAACTTTTATACATCCGTATACATACGAAATTTTAAGATGTAACCACTTGGAAAAATTCACAGACGTAATATAGAAAACTGAAGTATATTACTTGTTAGAATTTTTAGTGGGGAGAACTAACTAACTTCTTTACCAAAAGTTAAAAAGTCCACGGTGCAATTACAACAACAAGGAGGCAAGAGTTCAATGTTAGAATTGGTTGGAATTTATAGTTAGGATTCATTTCTCTGAACAGGTGAGACGATTGAGCGAACGTGGCGGAGAAGGATCAGGGCCATCGCCAAAAGAAACTGCTTTCCTATCTACCCTTTGTCAAGCGCCAGCCCCACAGCCAGGTGGTCGAAGACACTCGGTCGTTACGATTTCCAAAGTGCCGACAACTTTGTTTGGTCGGAATCGTCGCGAATCAATCGGCGCTTTTCCTCTGGGCGGTGCGACTAGAATATTGCCAAATCGTCGGGACTCGGACACCAAAATCACGAGACCGCCGAGCAGCAGTGGAAGCACGCATAACCTTCAGTTGGACATTATGGACGATATCGCAGAAATAAAAGCAAGGAAGGTGAGATCGTGCAAATTGGCCAGATATTAATAAAATTAAAGACGGAGCAATTGGAAAATATTCCATCCGTTGATATTTTACATTCAGTATTCTATATTTCACATTCTACATCTTACATTCCAAGGAAGGTGAGATCGTGCAAATTGGCCAGATATTAATAAAATTAAAGACGGAGCAATTGGAAAATATTCCATCCGTTGATATTTTACATTCAGTATTCTATATTTCACATTCTACATCTTACATTCCACATTTCATATCGCATTGTACTTCATGTTCCACGTCTCATATCCTACATTCCACGTCTCACATCCCATATCTTATATCCCATATCCCATCCACATCACCGTAGCTGCATTCTTTTCAACTAGAATGCCACATTTCATATCGCATTGTACTTCATGTTCCACGTCTCATATCCTACATTCCACGTCTCACATCCCATATCTTATATCCCATATCCCATCCACATCACCGTAGCTGCATTCTTTTCAACTAGAATGCCAGACAGAATTCACAAAATGCTCACGAAATTCCACAGAAACCGCAAGCCGAAATAAAATGAATTTCGTAGTCCACGAATTTTCTACAAAGTTGATTCGCGGCTAGCTGCGAAACTATTGGCTATTCCACAAACTTCCCACAAAATGAATGCAATAGCCGAGAAGGGCTGTTTCCGGAATTTTCTAACGCGAACTATTTCACGTTATAATTTAATAGTTTATACATCGAAGCATACAACAGGCAACAACAAATCCGAGTTATAACATTTATCCATCTATCTGTCTGTCATTTAACATCTATTTGTCTTACAAACTAAAAGCAATTCGCTTGACAGGTCCGTTTAAAGATGTACAAGACCTCGACGGAGCAGGTGTGCGAGATCCAATCGTTGGAAGGTAATCGGTCCACTCAGCGTTACACTAATTATCCGAAACGACGATTCTCTGAGATGCCTGTCCCCTCGGTATCGCCGACATCCTCACTGCGAAGACGCGGCTCGGAAGTGCCAAGATCCACAAACGCTTCCATTTCTAGCGCAACCGGCATCGTCTGCTCCAACACCGATCTGATATCGATCCTCAGCTCGTTGGCGTCTTCCGCCACGGAGATCAATCAATGCGGCGAGGAAACGGCGAGTTCGCGGGACGAGGGCAAACTAAGCTGGTCCGGGAAAACATCCGAACAGAAGCGAAGTCGATTGAAAAGTTTCCGTTCGAACAGCTTCGACGTGTCGATACTTCACGGAGCTAAAAGTAAGCTGGCTGGCTCGTCGAAGGCTGCCGCCTCGACCATCATGGCACCGTCCAACTGGTTCACAAAGAGGCACCAGCCGATGTCGAAGAAACAGAAGCCAGAGGATTTAATAACGGCCAGCTTAAACTTCAAGTTTGACAAGTCGAAGGTTGTGAAGGCGGTCAAGGAAACGTTTAGCAAAACGTCACCTGGCACTGATGTTAGGCATAAAGTCGTGTGGGACGACGCCAGCGGGACGAAAGTAGATGCTCAGGTCAGTTATGCTCCTTATTTTATATTTATTTGCCACTTAACACGTTCCGTGCCATGTGTACCACCGGTGGTACACGTCAACTTGATCTTCAGGCCACGTCTACCACCATATTTCTAATAATATTAGCACAAGTGGTACACGATGTGACAGCTACTCCAAACAAGAGAACTACTTATCGATTGATCATGTAATGAAAGATTGTATGATAATATATCAACCTTTAGTCAAAATATCAAATGGCCTGAACGACAACAAAAGGCAAAAATGGCTTCGCACGGAACGTGTCAAAGAACGTGATGAATGGAAATCTGTTTTAACATTATAATACATCCGGTAATAATGTTATTATGATATTGTCTGCGATGATTGTCTGTGACAATTTATTTTTCAAATGAAATCTTCGAAGGAGTTATCGATATGTATTCATATTTAAACAACATTTTTCTTGAGATATACAGAGTAGAAGATAAGGTGTTGCAAGCTATTTCCTAAAGCCATGATACAGTGGTCCAAATTTTGCATTTACAATGTAAAATAATTTCTGGGATTCTTAAGGGTAGAAAGAGCTACTATTTTTTTTCTTAATAAAATAATATTAATTTTTCGATATTCAAAAAAACCTTACAACTTTCATCCAAGGCATTTTTTTTTTTATTTTCTTTGCTTATTTTTAGTTGGTAATTACAAAATTTATTTTCGTTAATTTCATTTATTTATTTATTTTAACGTCTGAATTGATATCTGCAACGTAATCGAAGAAAGTGACTTGTAATACTTTATCTATTCCACGTATGTACATTTTATTTTGATAAGATACATTCAAGAAATATACTGAATTCATATATCGTTAAAATGATCGATTTTCTTATACATGTACATATGTTAAAACTACATCCACTATTTAGTCGATTCAGCCATTGAACAATTTTGTTTATAGGTATTGGGTAACGCGATTGAGAAAATTTTAACAGCACAAAGAGGGAGCGAGGCAGAGGCATCCGGACCGAGCGGGAAAGCCTCGGTATCACCGAACAAACCAAAATCCAGCAAAGTGGCAAGTTGGTTTTCAAGCACCAGGGACCAAGAAGAAACCGAATCTTACGAATCATCTATTTGTTCTTCCCTGAAGGACTTATTCACCAAGTAGTATGGAAGCACAAATACGGGTCTCGCTCGTTTAATTAATGCTTTTTCATTTAAGAATTGACACGACGTAAAAAGAGATTAACACGACCTAAATAGATGACTGATAATCTCGTTTAACACAAATTAACGAGCTATATTCTCCTTCTTATCATTTTCGTCAGTCTCGTACTAATATACACAAAATGTATATAAGTAGCTCGCGGAGGTATTCGAACACTTGTCAATTTAATAGAAAATTGTATTATGTGTGTTGCGCGAAACTTTTTGATATTTCATTAGTACTGTATTTTCATACCTGGAAATGTCAAGTTGACTATTTCATTACGACTATCATGATCATATTGGTAAGGTTTGAAATCAATTTGAAAATGAAGAATATAGACACATTTATTGCAAATATAGATTTAATAAAAAATGGCACACAATAGGATAGTAATTTTATAACTTACATGTATAATTTTAAACGTATAATTAGAGCTTTATAGTTCATTAATAATTGACTGTCTAAATACTTTGATGATCAATAAGCATCTTGTAACTTCTAAATGATAAATTTTCAAATTCATTTTAAAAATCAATATAATCATGGTAATCGTGACTCGTTACATTGCTCGTGAAATTTCAAAACGTTTTAATATATCCGTAAGAAGTATTTAAATATTTTCTATAAGTATTTAAATATTTTCGTGAGCCTTTGTATATATACGTACGTACATATGTATATAATAATTCGTTACAATGTTAGTGATAGTTTCGAAAGTGAACTATTTTTATTGTATATTTTTTTACTTTCCATATTACATTCATAGATACTCAAGCGCCACAATACTAATTCTTATTTATCATACATACTTAAAAATGCGTGTAATTCGTGAAACCGTTTCTAATTTTACGCAAATTTTGCAGTTGGTCGATGAATGCAAGGAATCATATGTTACACTTTTAATTAAGATTCATTTAATGTAGCTTTTTTCATTTGTTATCAACCTGCTACATTTAGATACTAAATTAAATTTTATAACTTTATTTCTCTTAAGTTGAAAACGATATTATTTTCCAAATGAAAAATAAAAATTTTGTGTAATAATTTTCTTTGACTAACGTTTAGTTATCGTTTCTATTTCATTATTATTATCATTATCATTTTATTTATTATTATCTCTAAAAGATAATAATATTGTTAAATATTAATAATTATTGTAAATGGAGGATAATCCCGATAAAGAGAGATATTTATAGAAACAAATAGTTTCTATAAAATCAAAATTGATATTGATATGCTGTTAGTGTGTGTTGCATTTCAAAATGTTGCGGGATTCATGGCAAAGAAGTTAGAAATAAAAGTCCATGAAATTTCGTAGATTTAAACATCTCAGTGGATACAGCTTTCAACAAATAAATGTAAACAGAGATTTAATCAAATTTAAATAAATGTGCGAAGGATTTAATCAAACTCTGTATTTAAATAACACATAGGAGTATAAATAAGCAACGATTCAAAAATAAAAATTTCGAGATGTAATTGAACAATATATTGTACAATAAATGTTATATGGTGTTCCATAAAGAAGAGTTGCTTTTTTATGAAAAGATTCAAATATGAAAGAGATTATTGTTAAACGATACGATCGTTTTGAAATTCAAGTATTTTGATCTTGTGCGTGTATCCTGTACAAAAGATACCACAAGAAACGTTCAATCATAAT
>NIPQ01089675.1:8198-22085 GCA_002806875.1 Lepidotrigona ventralis hoosana
TTTTTTTTTTTTTTTTTTTTTTTTTTTTTTTTTTTTTTTTGAGTTTTTTCAGAATTCAATTTTATTGATTTATTTATCAATTAAATGATAAATAATTATATATATATGTATATATGTATAAAGTGTTATTTTTCTCAATTTTGAAAAAATTAATTTATTATTTTTACAACTAAAAATTATACAAAACCCAATTGCTTAAATTAGCTTGTTAGATATAGTATATGTAATTGACTGTAGTTGAATGTCTGACGAAAAGAATTAATTTTTTAAATTAAAATGTAATGATAAATATTACTTGCAACGGTGTTGGATTTATTTCGAGTTAAATCGAGATGAATCTTTTTCAGACGTACTCACTTGTACGATACGTACGTGTACAGAGCTTCGTCACGGTTACCTGTATCACTCGTTGTATCATGCTGGCCACGTTTGCCAACATGACGGTCAATCTGTGAGCCCTCTCCGTTGGCTGCAACTCGGGCCTGTAGTGCGTGCTCGCGCGATATCTCGCCGCCAAGTAGAGCGTGTACGTCGGTGCCAATTTGAACTGCGGTGCCGACGGCTCGACATCGGTGATCACCGCGTGAAAGAAAGTCTCTTCCGTCTCCTCGAGAAATTCCAACACAGCTGGCAATATCGGGTCCATTCCGCGCGCCTGTCGATCATTCTGCAGCGTTCTGTCCGAATCAACAGACGAGACATTCACTGTTATTCACTTATTATTATTCACTTCGGTATTCGTATTTTCATTTTCATTCGCATTTCACGCTTCGAGTGTCTTACAATCTACTGTTCTCGCTTGTTTAATCGATATATGAACTGACATAGAAAACTAGAGACAGATCGGAAACTCTCGAAACTCGGATATAAACACAAACACAAACACAAACGATCGTATTTCTTGCTTCTAAGAATACAGGCAATCCCGAAATGATAATTCTATCCGCAAGACAAATGTAAATCTAAAAAGAAAAAGAGTTCTTCGGAGAAGAAAATATCTCGTTGCTGTCGTATTCTTTTTTTCAGCACGTGTACATTCATCTACACGGTCCGTACAGAAGAGCATCTCCAATTTCAAACAAAACATACTTGTTGTATACGTGTTGTCCATTTCCGCTTGTATCTTTTTGTTCAACCGCGAATAAATGAAAAGGATCGTTTCGCCAGTTCTGGCAATCGAGCAAGTTTCGAAAAAATTAAAATTAAAAATTAAAAATTTCAAACTCGTATCTTGTATCTGTTTGGTGCGAGAGGGCAGATGGTAACGTCACCTGTTGCCATCCCTGCTGCTGGTAAGACTGGCAGTCTCGACGTTACCATCGAGGTCGAACGTTGTTTCGTAATTGTGCGTCGATTCCGACGGATGGGTGGTGGTCGGGCTTCGAGCAGTATGGCAAACGTTAGTTGCGACGGCAGCCGCAGCAACAGACTTGGTAGATTTGCTCGGACTCGACGGATGGATAGATATCGATCTCTCCGAGCCCATTTCTCCTGCATTTGGCTGCAATCGATGATGCCGTACACCGGCCCCGTTCCCCATTGCCTCGTTGTTCCCATCGGCGTTCAATTCCAGCGAAAAGGGCAACCTCTCGTCTTCGTATCTGCGTAATCAGAAATCAAACGTTTTTCTCGTTCATCTCGCCAAGAAAATGTTTACAAATAATATATTTCTATGAAATAATTTCTATATCGTCGATCAAATCGGCAACTATCGGTATATCATTTTTCGTCACGAACCTGTAATCCACTTCGTTCCACTTGCCACTCGGTTTTTTCTTCCGTTTCCGAGGCACGTAGTCCGAAGGTCGTCTCCGCACGTGAAACATGATCGAACCTGTGTGCGTAAATATGAAAGATGACATCATCTTCGTTTAAATACCATTTCCTCTGCTCCTTTCCTACCACCATAAATATGTACTCCGTTGTGTTTCTGCAGATGATGTGAAACACGCTAAACTAAACTAACGATACTTNAAATTTTTTTTTTTTTTTTTTTTTTTTTTTTTTTTTTTTTATACCGATCGAAATTATGGCCTCCTCCGTGCCGAGTAAAACGTTTCGTTTTCACATCACACGAAAAACAACAGATGGAATATTTAGGTGCAAGTGCTCTGTGCACATCCTGTGTATATACTCGGACGCTACAAATATCATTCTTGCATTATAGACTAGTACGTGCTATATCGCGTCGCATTCTACGTATCCGACTGACCTACAAACAACGTGCAGTACATGACATACGTTTACCGACGACGCGTTGCCACGTCTATCTTTTCAGTTCACTGTATATATACGACATACACACACACACGCGCGCGCGCGCGCGCGTACATACTTGAAATCATCGAATCGAGAATCAGTACAGCGTACACAATAAATTACACTTTAAGGAAAAATAAAGTCGATTAAAATTTACATCTCCAAGTTTCGTCGAAAACATCTATATCTATATCCATGTTCCATTAATCCAACGGAGGATTGTAATTAATCGATATGGGTACGCGTGTGAGAAACTTTATCGATATCATCCCTAAATACTGCAACTCGTGATTAAAATTCTTGGAAAGATATTCGTATCGCAGATATTCGAGATAAATAATGGAGAAACATCACATTGCAAATTATCATTCCTAGTTGTTAGTGAGTAAAGAGTGAACAATGAAATACATTCTTACGTCTAATTCCCCAATCCATCATCTTGTATAAGATTTGTCGATTTCTTTAACGTGGTCCCTGAATGTACGTGTGTGCGTGTGCGCACGCGTCCGTGGTCCCTTCTTCGATCGATCACTTTAATTTTCGTTCTCTCCTACGGTTCGTCACTTTGCGTGCGTTTCTATATTCGAAGCTGGGAAACTAAACTAAGCCGTTTAGTTGCTTCACATTGTTGTCGAGAAAATTGAGAAAACTGATTGTCGAGTCAACGTTGCAAGTCGACGTTGTAACTCGTTCACGAACGTTATTTCTTCGCTGTGTACCGAGCAATTCAGAATATCGCACTGTATCGGTATCCTCTCTGGCAATTACAACTTTGAACGTTTCGCGCATCAACTAACAACCAACTGCCAAGTATCAAAGAAACTTCCTGCTCTCTCGTAGAAAAGTTCTATTCGCCGTGTGAAAACAAGTCTGAATCGCGATCGCCGGTGGTACACATGACGTGCCACAACGTTAAATTGCGTCACATGATATTGCGCGACTGATTTCAAGTATCGCAGTCAGACACAAGGCAAGGGTTGTTGGTGGTGGGTAGGTGGGTGGGTGGGTGGTTCTTCGGGCTCAGCGAGCACGCGCACGCGACCAACCAACTATATATCGATATACAGTGTGCATGCATGTGTGTACACTGTGTGTGACAAACAACTATGCGACATAGCACGATAGGAATCAACTACTACTAGTCTCTCTGCGAGCGCAACTACAATTTGTTCATCCTCCCATCCTCCGTTTCCATTTCTCTCTCTCTCTCTCTCTCTCTCTCTCTCTCTCAATACGAGTTTGAGAATTTAGCATTGTACTCGTCGTAACGCGTGTATATATATATATTTCAACGACGAGTAAAACTTATGTATTCTCACATTCACGATCGAGACTGATGGAATTATTTCGATTGAGAATAAATTACCGCACTCACCGCGAGCAGAAGGATGATTCATAAGAATGGCCAAAGGACATTCGTCATCGTCCAGTATGTATTCCTGCTGCGTTCCGCCATTCATGTTACTTTCGCTGTTTACCTGTAGGAGGGAAACAAATTTTCAGGAGAGACAAACGGCACTTTTCAATTTCATCGTCGATGAAGCGAAAAGAAGCGAAAAGAAATGAAAAGAAGTAGAAAGAAGAAAGAGTGTCTCGCTCACTTGTACGAGACAATACTGTTGCGGATCCACCTTCTCCAAGCCATACTTGGTGAGCATTTCTCGCACCACTTGAACCGCCGAGTCTCGAACGCTTAAAAGCAAGGTTTTGTACGGTACGTCTTTGCACAACGCCTCGCCGTAAATCTTCAATGTTCCACCGGTGTCGGGGCCGCCATCTTTGCTACGAAATTGTTGCAACTTTCTCTCCAATTTCTGTTGACGCCGCCTTCTCATCACAGCTTCTGGATTTGAAATACTTCTGGTAAAACTTGTTTCAGGTAACTCTGAAACGACAACATTACTTTACGCCGTTCCACCACCGCGCGTTGCGCGTTGACACAGTCAACATTTTAGCATTTACATTTACATCGCGATCGACCAAATAATCTTTGCATCATCATCATTGTTATTGTTATTGTTGTTGTTGTTGTTGTTGTTATTATTATTATTGTTATTATTATTATTATTATACGAATCGTACGACACGTGTATGCTCGCTGCTGGCAATGCGACGATACTCTCGAGAATAACGAGAAATTTGTTTGTATCCGCTCACCCGTGTAAAGCTTCTCGGCTACCCCGTTCTGATCGACGGGTACAGCATTCTCGTCTTGCTCCAAACTCTTCAAACGACTCAGCTTCTCCTGCTTCTTCATCTGCTTCTTCTCGCGTTTGCTCAACTTTCTGCGAAAGCTCGAGCCATCCGAGGATGAGAAACCAACGCCCTGAGCGTTGGTCTTGTCGTCGATTTCTTCAAACGACTCAGCTTCTCCTGCTTCTTCATCTGCTTCTTCTCGCGTTTGCTCAACTTTCTGCGAAAGCTCGAGCCATCCGAGGATGAGAAACCAACGCCCTGAGCGTTGGTCTTGTCGTCGATCCTTCTCAACAGAAAGCGTCCCTCCCGGTCGTCGATGTGCCAGTTTAATTGCACCAACAGTGGTTTCTCCTCAAGCCCGAGCTTACGTTCTTCTGTAAATAATTACAAAACGGAAGAAGAAACAGTGGGAGAGAGAGAGAGAGAGAGAGAGACGTGCAACGTCCAACGCAACGTTAATCGCAACTTGACATCATCATACGCAGAGACAAACTGACCGACTGCTATTGACTTACCACCATTCTCGTGGATTTCGTAAAGTGCGTATTCTGGAACCGAAAGCATTCGCATATCTGGACGGAATTTCTCGATAAGCGTCTCGATAACCGCTTGACTCGTCGCATCCGACGCTACTCTGATACATTTTGTCGCAACCTTCTGGCCACTGTCTTGAAAGTAAAATCTCATCACGCCGTGGAACTCTAAATCCTGGAAAACACAATCGTTGCGGTAAAATACATTCGCTAACATGGTTCTCGATCCCTTCTGATAATTCGGACAATTCACCTCGTTTGGTTCCGAAAGTTCAAACAGATCCAACCTGTTGGCGTTCCATTGCTGAATGACACCGCGCAGAGCCTCCCGCTCCGCCTTCTTGTTTGCCAGTTCCGTGGCCATTCTACAATTCCAACCAAACGAAACTTTTTCAACTCAAATTCCTCTTTCAACGTAAACGCAACGTAAACAAACACGTTCCAATTTTGTATTGTATTTTTCGTTGCGCGCCGCAATAATTAACAATTGTCAACTACTCGAGGTGACTTTTCCAAACAATCGCCACTCGATCGAACGTCGAACGTCGATCGATCAAGCCCCGAAAACGAGACGATGTTTCTACCGTCTGATAGATAAAAAGATCACATCGTTACACAAACGTGTTCCCATTGTATCGCCGTGTACGCTCCAAAGTGGGCGGCTGTTCTCTCGATCAAATCAAATTACCAGTCGGAAATATATTGAAGAGAGAGAGAGAAAGAGAGAGAGAGAGAGAGAGAGAGAGATAGAGAAAGAGACAAGTGCACTGACGAGCATACTTTCAAATCGACGTTTACCCTTGATGTAACGTACACGTCGAGTTTGTACGTAGTACACATTGAAATCACGGAAGCTAACGTAGTACGTAGCATGAAACTTTTTTTCGTGCGCCTCCTCCTTGGGAAGGAAGCAAGGCTTACCGAATACCAGCGTTTTCTACGCGAGGCGCCGTTTCTTTTCTCCAGAGTGCCTAACAACGTACAACAACGGGCAACAACTTTTGAAAAGACATGATGCATGAGCCTCGAAGATCAGGTCGTAGAATCGGTGCCGCGGTCCCGCATCCGAGAAGAAATTGCAATAGAGCGACAGAGTTTTGTCACGATCGGCAGGAAAAGAGTCGGTCCGAATCGGTTGAGATCGACCGGACTCGGCCGTTCTCGCCACTGTTCGAATGAAATCGGCTCGACTCGGAGCGAACGAACGAACGAACGAACACGTCCAACGAACGAGTCGCATACCACGCATTCCAATCTACCTCGACCGAGCCTGTGCATTCGATCTTCGAAAACCCTAAAAACGCGCTCGAGTAATCCGCCAACACGCTCGAGTACCCCCCCCTCCCCTCCCCTCCCCTCCCCTCGTGAGCACATATGTTGAATATACTCTACGTATTCTCTTCGTTGTTTGTTTGAATTTCCTACTCTCCTTCGTCCATCACCTACCCACTTTCAATCGCTCTCCACCGCCGTCAAACTTTTCGTACGAGAGAACACGCCTAGACCCGCGTTATGATTTCATTGTGCCTTCTCCACCTCCTCCCCTCCATCTCACGCACGTACAGTGTGCACGTACGCGTACCTACGTATGCATAACGTATAACGTTGAAACGTTGTATATACGTTGGTACGTGCAGTCCCGTATGCAACGTAATTCTTCAAATGACGTGAAAAATAAAAAGGAGACGAGCAACGTGCAAAACTGTCTACATTTCGTCAACGTCTTTGCTCGTTCTTTTCCTTTCTCTCTTCCTATTTTTTTTTTTTTTTTTTTTTTTTTTTTTTGGNTTTTTTTTTTTTTGCCTTCGTACAGGTATAAAAGCATCCACGACAGAAAGGAACGTTGCACGCCTCCGAGACAGGTGTTTTCTCGGTTTCGTCGGTTACACTTTTGCACGCAACGACGCGCACGTTGCAACAATCGAAATGATCTGAAGAATCCAAATCATATATAATCCAAAAATTATCCGAGGGATTTCAATTCGATGATAACAGATACACAAACACGGTGAAAGAGAAAAAGTGGAGAAAGGCAGCGAACCAATGTGTCATCGTACTTACTCCTCCGAAACTGTCATTCTTCCGATCGACAGTCGAACGATACGCAAACGGCAATTCGGCACTAAAAATTGGTCGTTTCGAAAAAGAGAGTGGAAACGAAGATTAGAAACAAAGTTTACAACTGTTGCTCGGCACATGTACAAACTATATGAATTAGTTCGGCTGTAGACGAACTGTAATCGATGCTGTGGAAATCTGTCTTGTAAAAATCTGCCGAACGTTCAAACATTTTTTTCTACGTATATCGAACAACTACGTTTTCGATCACAAGCAGTTCAACTTGATCCAAACTTGATCCTCGTCCATCCAATCCGCGTTAGCGGGAAAAACACTTTCGAGATGTACACAGGTAGCTACCGTCCAAGTCGCGAGTCCCACGGTCCTTTCTGTTCTATCGTAACGACCGATCAACAGTAATTTCAGCAACGTAAATTGTCAATGATTTTCCACTGTAAAAACCAACGCCACACCCAGAGTTTTTCTTTTTTTATTTCACGCAACATCAGCGTTGCGCGCCTACCCGACTTATCTCTTGCCGCGTAATTACTAACGAACTGGCCGACACACAAGCAGACTTGGAAAGCTTGGGCCTCAACACTGTGCCTTAAGAAGGGAGGGGGAACATTACACACACGCGCGCACGTGTGTGTGTGTGTGTGTGTGTGTGTGTGTGTATGCAGCTTCTCTCGCTATACCGTTTCCATCATCGGCAATCCATGTACTTACTTATGCTTGCATCCTTCTATATCTATCCCTTCTCCTCGAGAGATTCACTTCTACCTGTACTATCCCTCCTATCTACTCCATACTACTCACTATTATCCCATGATACAGCTTGCTCCGATCTGGTCCGATTCATACCACTTCGTTCCATTCCCCATTCCATCCCATCCCATTTTATTCCGTTCCGTTCCGTTCCGTTCCGTTCCGTTCCGTTCCGTTCCATTCCGTTCCGTTCCGCTCCGTTCTATTCCATTTTATTCTGTTCTGTTCTGTTCTGTTCTATTTCGTTTCCCTCTGTTGTGTAGCGTTCTGTTCAAATTTCTCCCATTCGTCGTCCTTGTCTCTTCCGTATTTAAATAGTAATATCATGAGTAAACATCAAAATTATCGACTCGCGAGACAAAATACGTTGTAATAAATTTATTTTTCTTTTACTTTCTTTTGCACGTTCAACGTGTCGTAATATAAATTGTATCAAATACTCGTTAGCTCACTTTTCGAATCGTGCAAAATATTTCACTCGTGTATCAACTTGCTAATGAAATGAATCTAATTTTCATCGTATGGCTTCGTCGGTAACACCGTTAAGCGTTGCATGACAAGACACCAAACCGACTAGAAACGGGAAAGCAACAGTGAGAGTAATAATTTTCGATAATTTCAATTCGAACGAGTTGATTTCAAAGTAAACAACGAACGGCTACTAACACTCGGAACGAACAAACAATCGTAACCATAAACACGCAAGTGAGTACGTGAAATTTTAATTTCTCAAAAATATTTGAGAGTTTTACTCGCACAGCGGATGGTAAAAACGTACGAAACTACGTTTAGCTACGCGTAGTCAAGTTGCCAAAGCTTTGTTGAAAATGAATACTTAAATGATCTGTTTATTACTCTCAACTAACCGTTTCCTGCTTCTTTCGTTCACACGAATGTGCCAAATGAACGCGTATATATACGCATTTATGGTTCGAGTTTTCGTCGAAAATCTTGCAACATTATCCTTCCATCTCGCAAATTTTCAAAATGTTCCGTCATTTATGTACGTCTTCTTTTACGTGTACTCGAGCGCGTGCATAAACGTTTGTAACTACTTGTACATATTATAGTGAAAGGCAAAAAAAGAATTACAAATAATAATATGAAAAACATTCAAAAAACAAGATCGTATGTATACTGTAGCAAGGGGAAGTCTTTTCAAACTTCTAGCGTCGAAAAGATGAACTTGAGAAAGGAGTTTGTGACAAAAAAAAAAAAACTTCTAAAAAAAGTTTATAAAAGTTACGACTATACACTTCTTACGTAACGATCATGTATGGAAATTCTTTCTACCTCGTCCTTTGTCTATTCCTTAATTTCTATTTACTTTAGTTTCAAATTGTTATCGGCGTTGTCGTATCATCCATTTGTCAAATGGATTTATGACTCGTTGTACAAGAATATCGACTAACTACACCGATCGTGTTTAACCGCGGATTTTAGCGCAATCTCTTTGCACAAACTCGGAAAACTGTTTTTAGTGATTACAATTAGTACTTAAATTTTCAAACGATCAATGTATCTGCATCTGATAAAAATCCACGCAAAGAAGACGAAGAGAATTATCTTTCTCCCTCTATATATAGTCTTTTTTTTTTTCTCCATGGAACGAAACAAAAGTAGGTTTCTTCTTTTATCTTTCGTTATTTATGGCTGCTGGAACGTTTCTTGCATTCTTTGTTTCGTCACATCACGTCTAATACGATTTTGCTAATCTCGGTCGTGACCTGTACATCTCGTTTGACAAACGTGCCATATATTTAAACCTCTGACGTTACACACGAGTGTACGTACATGCACGACCGATATAAATCTCGAAATGTTGATTTAACCAACAAAAGTAACTGAAGCATAAACAGATAAACACTTAGATGCGACGTGTGTGATCTTTCGACGCGTGAAAGATGCATGCACTATAGAAGTACACGAGTCAAGAAATTTGAAGAATAGATTTAACAATTCGTCGATGAAAGCTAGCAAAAGGAGAGGTAAAGAGGCTCGTTTTCGAACCTAGACTTGAACTTTTCTTTATAAAAGGTTTAACAATGCAATCGCAATCGCAATCGTAAATTACCAATAGATGTCGCCTCATCGCGTCTCTTCGAAATACGAACGATGACAACATTTCACACGTAACTTATTATTTTGCACGCAAGTTGTAATCTCTTTTTTCGAATAAAATCCAACGTAAGAGAGATCCGACGAAGGAAAGATCCAAGAATAAGAGATATCAATCCCTCAAGAATATTCAAAAGTATATTTTACAAGGTTCACTGTTCACTGTTCACTGTTCACTGTTCACTGTTCACTGTTTACTGTTTACCGTTTGCTATTCATCGTTCGTCATTCAGGGTTATTGATAGTTTATCACTCGTTGTTCACCGACATCGACGTTCCACACTGGCATATTTCACAGTGATTAACAAATATAAAAAGATTATGACACCAGAGACGTATCCTTTTCTACATTATAGTAAATAGTCTACATTGTGTGTAAGATTCCCGTTCGTGGCACAAAAGTGGGAAAATTATGTCAATAGTCGAATATGCGTTTTCAATGAAATGAACTTTATTATTAGGAATTGATGAAAAGCATGGAGGATGACATTGATATTTATGGAGATTTGCCAGACTTTGGGCCAGAGTTTAGTAAAAACGTAAGCATCGAGTAATCGGATTGGGCTCTATAGTTTTAGGTTATGTTGTGATTTTTACATTCGTATATAAAATACACGGTTGCAAACTGTAATTCGTGCAAGTGTAATTCTGTTCTTCACGCTGTTTTTAGTTTGTATCAAATAACACCGAGGAAAACACCGCGGAGGAACAATTGGAACTGAAGAAGCAGATTGCAGAACTTACGGCGAAATTGGAGAAATCTCAAATGGTGAATAAAAGTTTAGAAATTAATTTATTCTCGTTGTTGAAAACTGCAAAAGCAGAAATTGCACGAAAGGATAAGACGATTGACGAGTTGAGGAAAAGGTAAGTAGATCCAATGCGACGGACAATTTCCTATCGTTTGAAAAATATCATACAATTTCATACGACGATGTACAATTATTGCAGATTAGATGATGCAACGTTCAGAAGGAGTTCGTACTCTAACGAACATGTTACACGTAAATCCAGCTTTTGCAGGACCGTTGCAAATACACATCAAAAATCAATCGACATTTGCTTTCCTGCTGACGAAAAGAGTGCCGAAACGTCGTCGGTGGCAATTAGTTTGTCCAATCAGAGCAAAGATCAACAAAACAAATCATCCACCTTAGTTCCAATTACCGTTTTCGGCGAACGATTGCTCAAAAGAATGACGGACGAACAGAATTTGGAAAAGAAAGATAAATCAAATAAGTTGATAACGAACAGTGACAACGACGACAAGAACAACGCAGGATATACAGTTGAAAGCGACAAAGAGAATGGTTTTTCGCGCGACACTGCCAACTTTGATATGAATATAAATACAAAGGAGATCCAACCTTCTGCGACTGCACAACACAGAGGCAGTGAAAATCCGTCGACAGGTTCGGAAAGTAGAGCAAAAGATCTCCGGTCGAACGATAAAAACGAGACGAGCTCTACGTTTCAAAGAAAACCAAAAACGTTGGCCACCTACACGGCTGGCCACAAAAGAAGAGCAAACGAAGAAGGGAACGGGCACGTTCACGTGAAACGAATAAAATCTAGCGGGGAGAAACAAAGTAGCAGCTTTGTCGAAGCAACAAAGAAAGAAACGGATGATAACACAGTGTTCTCCGAATCCAAGGACAAGTCATCGGCTCGACTGCCTCGTTACAGCGACTTTGGATTCTCCGACTTTTGTTCCAATGAAAAAGCTCGCGACAAAAAGTATTCGGAATACGCTCGTACTTGGAGCAACATGGAACTGAAGAAACATGGATGCTTCGACATGGTTCACGATGCGAATAAAGCAGATGAGAGGAGAGACGCGAAGAATAAAGGCGACATGAACAAGAGAGACACGAACGATCGTTCGTTGAAACGACGTGACAAGTCTGCTCAAAGTTCCACATCCATTTCAGACAAAAAAGACACGAGTTATCGAGGTTTCGTCGAGGTTTACGAGAAAGATAGTTTCCATCGACACGGTCACAGCGAGCATCGTGGCAGTAGAGATAAACAATGGGACTATCATCGCACGGATGATCATCGACCGTCGCGTGCGAGATCAACGTCGTATGCAACAAAGTTGTATCGAGAGGAGAAATACCACAAAAGTCAGTATCACAGTAACAACAAGAACAGCGATCACGATGGTGGATCAAAGCTGGAGGAACGTTGTAATTTTCGGAATAATGGCGCGGCAAGTAAATCGAAAATTTGTAAAAAAGATTCGTACAACGACAGGCAAACGAAGCGTTCTACCACCGTTTTTGATCGAACGTCAACGGATCAGAGAAAAATACGGAATATCGATAAGTCGATCAGACGACACGAGGAGAGTAGCAAACAAGACGACGAACATGGCGAATGTTTGCGTTCGCGTCGCAACTTTGACGCAGAAAATTTGAACACGGAGCATCCAAGGTATGGCCAGGTCTCGAAAGAGATCGATGAAAAAAGAAACAGTGAAACTACAGAAATTGGTAACGAAAACATTCCCCGGCGGGAACACGGCGGGAAGGAATTGAAGAATCGGTCGATAAATTTCGAAGGCGATGAAATTTCAGAACACAGGCGAAATAGAAATTCGTCGAAAGATGATACGTGCGACGTGGGACCACGTGCGGCGGAAGAAGACACTTCTTTGAACGCAGCGAACGACACGTCGATAAAGAGAAGTGGAACTGAAGAGAGAAACGAAACGGAGAGATGGGAAGCATCTCGCGACGTTCCGCGAACAATTCCAATCTTAGATACAAACGTCGCGTGTTTGCCCGGCGAAAAAATATCCAAAAACATCGAAAACGTCGAAAACATTGAAAACTTTATTCGCAGTTCTGTTTCCACGCGCGACAAAGCCGACGCCAACGCCAACGTTTTTGTTGATAATTCACAGTCGGGCTCGATAAAAGTGGGAAAAGTGGAAATGCAAGGAAACGCAAACGCCCCGAATGCTTCGCCCGACGACGCTGTGATGTCGTTTGTCGAAAATCTTCAAACGGATCACGACGTCAGCAACGTCGCCACGTCGAACGAAAATCAAAGATCGAAAATCGAGTCGAACGTTCTCGAAACGATCTCGAGAAACACGGAAGGGCAAACGCAAAAGAATAACGCGAGGAATACTGCTGGTGCCGATCTCGTTACCAACGACGACGATATTGGGAATGATTGCCACAACGTAAATTGCGATCGCGACGAGAACGGAAATGCAAGCATTGCGATGGAAGTGGTGGGAAGAACGTTGGGAGGAGAAGAGCGTGACAAAGTACGTGGGAAAGGGGAAAAAACAGAAGAATCATCAAGGGTATTTAAAGAACCATTGGAGAAAAGTATAAATCGTAGTAATAACGAGAGCAGCAGGAAAGATTCGATGAACGTTTACGGGAAGATTGTTGTATTCGCGCGTCGCAAGAAACCCGTCTGCTTGGCAGACAGCAACGCCAACATGACTGTTCTTATAAACAACAACAAACGCGACGACACTGGCGTTGATCTATCCAGTGGGGATGATGTTGGGAAAGTAAGCGGATAAACGGGATAGTACGCGAGTTAACCTATCGATCCTACAAAGCTATAAACAAATAATAACGTAATAACGTTATCATCATCATTATTGTTGTCATCACACGTTGCCATTATCACGATGACGAGTATCACAACAACAAGTCGAGTAGTACATTCATTCACATGGGAAATGTATTCATCTGAAGAGAATGGAAAAGCATATTCATCGATTCACCTGAAATCAATAATATCGCGTCATTGTTGTAACAGAAACAATTGTACATAAATAATTTTGTAAATAATGCACAAACTATATGAAATGTACATGAAATAACAAATTTCTAGGCCGCTTCCAAATGCTTGTTTTGATGATATTTTTATGATGATCCATCACACACACACACACACACACACACACACACACACAGTGTAATAA
>NIPQ01089680.1:5840-24857 GCA_002806875.1 Lepidotrigona ventralis hoosana
TTAAAAAAAAAAAAAAAAGAACGACAGAGTTCGATAGCGGTAGTTTCTACGCGATCCCCTTTTCTTTTGGATCGTGGTTGCTGCGCATGCTTGCCCAGCCGCCATGGTGTGCCACCATTAAGGTCATGGGGTCAGAGTATCTCGAACCTGACATTCCTTCCCACGAACGATTTGGTGCACCGTCGAATTTACGAGTCACTTGCTTTTCCTCTCCTTTCTCCATTCCTTTCCGTTTGTTTTCACCCCCTCTGCTGCCATTTTAGAAACAAAGCCACGTCCTGACACAATTTCGAACGCTCGAGAAATTGTTGAAACGCTCGTTGTGCCGTAGTTTCGATCAATTTAACTCAAGGCTAATTTTAATTAACACTTGAATACTCTAATTATTAGAATTCAAGCGCGTGACTGTAAAAATCTCACGGATCGCAAATATCAATATGCAATAGGTATCGAATAAAAATAAAATTCAATAGTCTTTGCTTTATAGACACGTGTGTTAATAATACCAAATGTATTGAGAAATATAAAAATATGAAATAATGCAGTATAATGAATAGGAATAAAATACCTTCTTAAGGGTTAAATATCACCTGTCGATGTCACAACGGATTATGGCTTTTTAAATAGATATTAATTATATTAAGATTTGATCGAATTCCCTATTTCTGACAATCGAACACGTATAGAAGTTATTAAAATTTCTTTCTCCATGAAATGCGGACGCGTAATTTGAAGACTGAAGATCTTAGGCTTGTAAAGTTTCGATGAAAGAATATTGTTTGGGGAGAAAAAGTTTCATTTTAAAGTGCGCGAGTTTCTGTGCCAGGATTGAGCATAAAGCAGTCCTCGAATAGTTCAAGTGCTCGAAATTTCAACTCGTCGAAAGTTGTTCTGTCCAATTATTTGGAGGGTGCTTTAATATATCGAATATATTGAAATATATATATCGAATAATTCTGGCAGTTTAATCTGTTACGTTCTTTCTAACGATTCATTAAAACAACCGTAATTCGTATAATTTTCAACTTAAACTTCTGCTCATTTAACAAAAATTGTTATATTAACTACATTGCCAGAACGAAATATTCCATTTTTATAGAATATTATCTTACAATAAAAATGCAACGAAAGAGTATTTTTTAATTTTATGTTATCTAGTTATTTATTTAAAATTTTTCATTATTTTATTTTAACATTAATAAGATAATAAAAAGCATATATAATGTAAGGGTATTTCTGATTCAACAATGTAACTAGAAATGAAGTGATTCTACATGAAAGAAACAAGTTTACAAAAAAGAATAAAATTTTTTCATTTAAGGCTTTCATTTTTGAGAAAATCGAATCTCGTTAAAAATTGCCTTGGAATGATATAATTAGCTAAATGCAACTATACTTGATAAATTTGCAAACTTGATTTTTTCGAAAATGAAGCTCCCAGTGAAACAATTTCATTCTCTATTTTCGATTTATTTTTTTACATAAATACACTCCCTTTCCAGTTACATCATCGAATGGAAAACACCTCGTATAATAATTGGTCACCATCGTCAATATTAATAAATATATTAAATGTACCATTATGATATAACCAATATTTAAAAAAAACAAAAAAAAAGAATAGATTGATATCACACGCGATTGAATACGACTTAAACATGTTTACTAGAGTCTACTGATATTAAAAAGGTTTTGAGCTTTGATTTATGTGTAAAGTTGATTCGCTCTTTTCGTTGTTTAAATAAAATCCACTCGTGCAGCGTCATCTTTCATTTTAGACAGAAGGCTGCGGCTCGCTCGTAGCAAATATTGCTATCTCGTAGCACGCGAAACTAGATTTCTCATTTGGGGCAGAAAAATAAGATGTCGGACGTATCTCCTTTTCCTCTTTGCAAGAAACGAATGAAAGTAAATGATTCCACGACAGTGTATACCTTTGGAAACGTTGGAAACCCGTAGAAATTATAAATAAATCTAACGTCGACGGTGATTTTTCTTATACTTTTTCAGTAAACAACGATCAATCTATTTGTTCGTTAACTTTTCAGTAACTTTTCCACGAACAAATTTCTATCATTCGAATGCCCTAATATCCAAAAGTTATCCAGATGATTTTTCTTGTACTATTTTACTAGATACTCTTTTTTTGTACGAAACATGCAAAAAAAATTTAAGATTTAAAACAAGATTTGCAGGAGATACAATGACATTATGTATTCATTTTGTTAAAAAAAGCAAATTGATAATTTTGTTCGTATATATATTGTTATCCAAACAGAATATTTAATAGTAACAGATACTTTTTCCTACGTTAATTTTTTTTTGTATATTATTATATGTTCTATGGAATTTTCCATAATTGTAAAAAGAATTTATTACAGTACAAGATAAAAAATTTATTTTACAAAATTTTATCAAATAATAACACATGAGAAGTTAAACGTGATAAATCTACGACTTATTTATGAATGACAAATGTGTGAAAGACATCGATTTTTTACAAACTGAAACCAAATGATAAACGAAATGATGGGATTTTCTTTATTCAAGACAGGAAAAGACTTCAATAATTTGAAATACAAGATGAATTACTTATGTGCCAGAAAGTTAGACAGTTCATCAACCAAACAAAAAAAAAAATATATCATTCTTTATTCGAATACATGCAATTTAAAATCAGAAAAAGCACTATTTTATTATACGAAAATTCCTTTATTTTCAATTAATTGAAATTAATTTTAATTCAGATATAAAGTCTCTACTATATTTTGGAAGTTGTTCAAGTTATTTCTTCATTTTATACAGTAATTTCCAGCTTTCTTCATAGAAGTACAGTGCTCAATTTTTTTTCTTTTTTTTTTTCTATAGCAATACCCAATAAAAATTAATCCAATAAACCAGAACAATTAACTTCGTACCAACTGTAAAGGAACTTGAAAGATCAAAGAACAAATTCGACACACCGCGTCGTGGTAAGGGATACTGAATCCACTGAAAAACCGCTCTTATTCCACTCGATCGCAATTGATTTCTATCAAAAGGATATCGAAATTGCGATCGACCAATGATTGGATTCGATAACTCAATCGAACTGCAGTGGATCGCGATAAAAATCAGTCCAGCGAGATTAGTACACGGACCATGGAGAAGAGGGTGGGAAGGGGAGAGGGATATCAGATAATCGAGAGCCTTTCAGCTCTAATCTCTGCTACTTTCCCGAGATTATGCTGACCCCTGGTGTTTGCATCGAATGCAACCGACGAGACATTTAGCAATCCGTACAAATTGGATTTCCTTCGTCTCCGCCGCTTTTTCCACTTCAACCACCCTCGAACAACAAAAACAAAAAAAAAGAAAAAAAAGGAAGGGGGGGAGGGAAGAGTAGGATAAGGAAGAGAGCACAATGGTTGGGAAAAAAGGGGAACAAAAATATTCTGAGCAGCAATGAAGAAAGATGAAATCTATTTACCAGTGTAGCACGCGCGCGTCGATTCAATTTCCCGGGAGATGCTCTACGTTTCGCGTTTCGAAGCCATGCAACGACGCGGTTATAACTGCCAGCAAGGCATCTACGCGCAACTCACACGGACAGAACTCGCTACACCTCCGTTCGAAAATACGAGGAACACTTGCCATTTTCGACCGTGTTTCGTTTTGAAATGCAAATTATCATCGATGTTGTGTCGCTTCTTTGTTTTACAAATTCTATTTTAAACATATACGTACGTGGAAATAAAACACACACGCACATACACACACATATACAGGATATGATATAACTGATGGTCAATGAGAGATTCTACGTGCAAAAATAAATCGAAAAGAAAGAGTAACATTTTTTCATTTAAAACTGCGTTTACGAGAAAAACAAGTTTGAATATTTGTTATAAAATTTCTCCATTTAAGATCCCGTTTTCCAGGAAACACAATTTTAAACACGTTCGATGAAGAATCCAAGAATTTTCAAACTTAACTATTTCTAAAAAAAACGATACTTTTAGAAAAATTTTACTCTGTACTTTTCACTTGCCTCTGACTTCTTGCCGATCATTTATAATCTGGAATTGGCCAAATTTAAATTCACTTGATAATTGTTCAAACACGATTTTCTCGAAAACCTTTTCTACCTTTTCAATTTAGTTTTGTATGTACAGTTATTATCAATTTCATAATGATAAACTGGTCGCAGGATAAACAATTTATATGTATTGGAGTTTATATGATACGAGCCTCTCCATCTGCATGATTCGTTTTATTCTTGTAATGTTCAGGTTCGAATAAGTGAATTGAATTTATTCTGACTAGCAATAGTGAAAAATATAAATTTCTAAATATAGATGAATATTTTATATATTATGTGGATCAAATAAACCGAGTTGTCCATATACAACAAAACAGAATACGCATAACAGCAGAGATTTCAATTTGTCCGCGTTCCTCGTAATCGAGTAAATGTCCTCGTACTTTTCAGTATACACACAAAGGTAAGGAGTCAGAGTAGGAAAAACTGGGAGAGCGTTCTTAGGATCTTTGCGGTCACACAGAGCAGATTGCCACAAACTTCGCGCTTTTGCACTCGTTCCAAATAATTTCCAGTGCTGGCTGAAGCAATGGTCTGGTTGAAACGATTCTCTTTCCTCAGAGAGAAAGAGAAAGAGAGAGAGAGAGAGTTGTGTAATTTCCTCGTAACAGTCGACACGGACAGGATTAAGCGAATCGCGTCTATCCGCGTCTATCGATCTTTCGCCTCCGCGCCAACTATCTCACCCCGTGTCACGCGGCCGCGATAATGCATCGCGTACACACGTCGCTTCGCTAGCTAATATTTGGCCACGGAAGCAGCACACGCGTGCGAAATGTTTGATCTGTCGTTGTTTCCTGTCCTGTGATATTGTCCAAGTTTTTTTCGCAGTTACGGATCGACGCGTTGAGTAATGTTCGTCATCGTTCAGCAAGATTTCCCGTTAGGGGTCGATCGAAACGGAAATAAACGTCATATCAGTCATTGAAATATATAGTTAGGCTAGTTCATTTCGTTTGTTCCTATTTAAACTGGCTTGAAGTTGAAGTATTCGAACTAATTAAAACAAAGTTTCAAGAACAATTATACACGGCTACAGATAGTAGATACGAATTTAATTGATGTGGAATTAATTTTTCACAAAAATTTATGTATTCATCTGACACTGCCTGTTGTTAGATACTATTCCTATATGCACGAAAATATAGCTTCTTCGACTACTGATTGTAAGAATAAACCTCACAATAAAAATGGTTTAGAAATAATTAGTTTTTATACTGAGATTGACCGTTTGTATTCCTCGACTGTGAAGACATCAAAATATAAATATGAAGTATGAATATGATATATAAAATTTATATTGTTTTTATCGACAATGCAGAGGATGTATTATTCAACGGTGTGTCGTATCAATTTTTCTTTTATCTCCATGTGTCCCTCCAACTTCCCCGCCTTCGTGTACACAGTTTATCGAGTCTATCAATTCCCAGAGCTAAAATCTGTTTTCGTACGTACATGCATACATAGGGGTCGCACATGTCGTCCTGTTGCGTCTAAATTCTAGCACGTAGAAAGAGAAAGAGAGAGAGAGAGAGAGAGAGAGAGAAGGTAGGATGGAAATTGTCGATAAAAATGATTCGTTTTCTACTCACCGATTTCGTTGAACGTGAAGAACGATGCTCATCGTCTGTTCTTCGCTCTTGGAAAGAACCGTTCTCATCAATTCTCCCCGATCACTCGCGTGAATTTACTACTATTCCCTTTCTCGGATCGATCGATTCTATTCATTTTCTCACAGAGCAGACGAATTCTCTCGACCTGCGCCGAGTATCGAGAGACCATTTTCGAATTACCACGATCGAGAGAGTGAGAGAGAGAATGAAAGACGAGCTTTACTTTGGAAAGATTTTCATCGTCGATTTTAATCGTTTTTCGATATTTAATGTCCGAGTTAAAGGGACAGGAAGGTAGAATAGAACAAAGTGTTAAGGGCGAATGAATTTAGATGAATATCTGCTTTTAATTGCTATTATCTTGCGACTTAATCGATCGAAGATAACGAATTTGTCAAGTGGTAATATCTATTAGTCCTCCAAAGATGAAGCAATAATTTATCGTAATACTATAAATATTTTAATTTCTTCTTCATAAAATCATAGAATCTAAATGAAGAATACAATGATGAAAGAATATTGAGCGAATCCTTGGAAATTTTTCTCGTAGCTCCAATATTGAAAATGGAATTTGATAATATAAATTGATTGAACATTAATCAGGTTCGAAAAGAAAGAATACTTTACTCGCATAAGTCGGATTACTTCCTGCCCGAAAGATCTAAAATTAAGAAATTAGAAACTAGCCACTAACCATTTAGAAATCAGCAAACCCAAGTCTGACCATTACGGAGGAAACGAGTTTTTTTAATTATCATGAGCTAACTAACTTTTTACTTTCTCTCAGAAGAAGCGAACAGTTTCGCTTTTAGAATCACTATAGACGTAAGAAAAGGAAATTTGAAACAAAATAAAAACAAAGATACTAAATTGAAGAATAAAAACTAATGAAATTAGATCGACACTGTAATTAAAAACGATTCGACAAAGAAAGTTCCATCAAAAAATTATTTATCCCTCGACTAACGACATTTTCAGAAACGGAACAGCGGAATCGGTGGCGGGATGGCTAATTGATCGATAGGCAGTCACGTCGAATCTCGTTGATTCGTCGCTCGAACTCGCGTGCAACAGTTGACGGTGAAGCCACTCGGAGAAGCTAATTGGGCTAATAGTTGCGGAAAAGTGGCCGACGATGTGTGTACACAGGAACGTGTTATTACGGCGAGTAAGAAATTACCTTTTGGTCGCTTGTAACGAGCCCGCGACACGGAACCGAGTATCAGCCGACAATTGCAAAAGCTGCGAATCGGAATTGCAATTTGTCGGCGAAACGACGTCGCATTCATTTCTCTTCGAAACTGGCTTGCTCTCGCACACGATTCGTTATTAATCCATAACTTCCGCAGCATCGATCTCAGAGTGACTTTTCACGATGTCACCCCACGAGTTTTCGAGAGGTGTAGAAAAAAGATCGTGCAATATGAAAGTGAAATGTTAGAAGCGCGAGAAGGAGCAGAAGTTTGGGGTTCGAGCCGATAATTCGTGAGCGGACGGGAAGGGATCGGTCTGAAACGATCGTCAAACAATACAACTGGAACGACAAGTTCAATATTGAACGCGCATCGTTCGCTACCCTCCTCTCGGCTATGGTTGTCGCGTTAATCCCCCTCGATTTCTTTTAAATATGTTTCTTTCATTTACAGAGATATTATCTTGCTTTATCCTTTCCTCGAGGAAGACGATTAGAGTCAATTAGGATACGAATACGAGAGACGAAGAATGGTTGGCAAGAGAACAGGTTAGGTCTTGAAATCGCAAAGAGGCCGATCGATCGGCTGGCAAAGGTCAAAAGTGGAACGAAGAGTCATTCCATGGAGAATGTCGGGGCTTTTCACGGAAATCATAGGAGGCTGTTGAGACCATCGGTCTCGCACTTTTAAGCATTTCACTCGGTTATAGCAAGTACTTCGTTCCGCGATATCGGCTTTAAACGTGGCCCCATCGGAGCACGTAGCAACAGCGTTTCAATACCTTTCTTATGGACCAATCGCCGTGGAGAACGAGAAAAATGCATTGTTAAACCAAACTCGTGAAAACTCTCCACCGAATCTTCTCGTTCACTCGACACCAATGAAATACTCAATGAAATCTCGCACCATGTGTGTGATTCTTAGGAAATCGGTCGAAGTTTGTCGCGTTCGACGAAAAATCATAGACACCGATAAAATAACGATAACCAAAACGAATCCTCGTTGAAACAACGCGGCAATTAACTCGAGTAATTAACTGAGACAGCGTTGTTGGTGGGCCAAGTGACGACGACCAGTACAGACGAAAGAAACGATTTCGATGAAATCAATAATTTCAAGTCGATAACTGCCGTCGAGGGACAATGGGCTCTCTGTGCGTTCTCTTGCGAAAACCACGAGAAACGAAACCGTGAATTGATGAAATTGGAAAAATGGCAAAGAAGAGCTGACGATTGGCGGGGTAAATTCGAAAAAAAAAATTACATAATCCACGGATCGAAATAACTCTGTTTTATTGATCGACGTTACCCATGTTAACATGCATACACAGTATCGTAAGCAAATCGAAGAATTATTTTGTCGAAATAGATGTGAACGGAGTGTTGCGTTCTTGGAGAATGTTATACCGGGCAAAGATCGTCGTAGAAATTCAAATTCGATTTACATAATACGGCTGGAAACGTTTGCCCTGGCGAGAGAAAAGTCAACAAGTTACTCTCGCTCGTCGCGGATGAGAAGGCGGAGAAAACTATCGGGATTCACGGGAAGGAAAAGAACGATCTTTCTCTGTGATTTCGGCGAACAGCGAGGTTTAAAAATCTCAACGTGTCCGGTCAACAAGTTACTCTGAACTGGGACAAAAGAGAACTTCCAAAACATCAAACGACGCTCTGTTCACTAAGGGAATCCCCTCTTCCCCTCCTTGTTCGGAGAATTCTTTGATGGCCGAATGAATTACGTCATCTCTCCCACTTTCTTTTTTCGTCATTCATCGAAAATCGATCGAGAACGTCGCGACAGCGAGTAACGGGTAAGTATGTAGTGCATATTTCGAGGACATCCTGTATATACACGAGTCTGTGGCTCGACGTAACGGAAGCAGCTGACTCTGAGGCGCAACTTTGACAGTCCCGGTCGGTCAGTCCATTCAACTGAATCAACTTTCAGCTTCCTCGAGCATGTTTCTTGCACGAATTGGATTGAGGCGATTATTCCGACTGCGATCTAATATTTTGAAATATATCCGACTGGACACTGTATTATCCTGGAAACTTTTGGATCTCGATACTCGGCGATCGATACCGTTTTTCTCTTCTTTTCTCATTCTTGAAGCAGTTTTGTTCTTCAATTACAACACGACGCACATGAGTCCCAAAAACAAGAAACCTCGTATGAAACTCGTATGAAAATTCATTCGTGCAACAATATCTTTTTCTTGCAAGTTGACGGATCCAAACGGCACTTTGTTTTTTTTTCCTCCCTCCCCCCCGAAACAAAGCCGAACCGGAACGAAACGAGCGAAGAAGCAATACGAGAGGGTGAACGCGATCGACGGAAGCAAGTGTCACACGCGAGAAAGTGTCCGATGTTGTGTGATAGTAAGAGAGTGCGGGTGTACGGTGTAAGGTACGCGACACGTACTCGTCGAGTGCGGCTGGCCCAGCCAGCAGACTATTCCAACACCACGGAAGAGAGACCTCAGTGGGATGGCAGTTTAAATGCAACTATGCTTCCTCCGGTTTGGGTTGAGCGCGCAGGGTCCGAGTCGGCCCGGCTCGGTTGTGCTCGGCCGCTCTCGGATCTCGTCGATATGCCCATAGACACAGTGTATATGTCTATGGATATGTCGTGTCGTGCCACGCTAAGCTATGCTCCGAGGCTACTACTTACCTTCTCTCTTCTCTATTCTATTCTCTAGCCTCGTGCTAACCCACCTTCTTCACCTCTTTCTCCTTCTATCTATATGTCCCTTCGATCTTCATTTCTCTTTCTTTGCCTAACCTTCCTTTTCTTTATATCTTTATCTGTTCCTCCAACTTTCTTGTCTGTTTCCTTTCCTTACCTTTCTGATACGGATTTTTCCGACTGCCTACTCATACGAAAGACGCTGCTGCTTGCAATTAGTGTTGGTCACTTCGTGCAAGTGGTAGTAGTAGTGGTACAGGTAACATGGTGGACGGTTGGCGCGCAGTAGTAGTGACGACAGTAGTTCGATGTGTGACGTCTGTGAGAGTGCGGGGGTGTAAGTGGGTGGACGTGTAGGCGCGGGGGTAGAGGGAGCTGGCTAGCTCGGTGGAGAGGGCAAGGAATGACGGCCAGTGGTGGGGGGAGCGAAGAGTCGGGAGAGGGGAAGAGCTTGCGACAGAGACGGTCATATGGCGCCCGAATCGGAACGGGGATGTCTTATGTCATTTTTCTTCACGATACTATTCTAACGGGTGCCTCTGGAGAAACTTAAACGGCGCGCTCGCGGCCTTAACCCCGTTCGAAGCTGAATTTCCCCTGAAACTTATTATTATTTTGTTGGCGTTAGCGAACCAACCAGTCTGCCGGATTTCAACCGGGCAACCCTGTTTAAGAAGCAAGGATTTTTTTGCGGAATTTTTATTCTTCTTTTTATTACGTTCTCCTTTACTGCTTCCATCTCCGGGAGAGTTACCCGGAGGAATAGTAATTTTGAACTTTACTGGCTCGAGGGTAGTATATATCCTTCTCGCGGGACTGATTGGCGGAATGATAATTGAATTGCGGTAAGGCGTTTTGGGAAGTCGATGTTACTACATCGAAACAAACGACCTTTCTTCTTCCTTCTTTTTAATTTTCAAACGAGAGTCGTCTGAAAGTAAAGAAGAATTTTGTACGGCAGTTTCACATATTTATTAAAATTTTCTAAATTCAAAATTGAAAAAATTCTTTTCCTTCGAGCAACATGTCAATTTAAAACGCGAAATTATACTTTTTTGTTTTATATCATATCTCTGTTGTTATATTTGGAAATTCACCTTTCGCCTTTCATCAAGATTACGAATCTGATGCACTGCAAAAAAAAGTAACGTGAATTTTGAAACAGATAACATACATTTCGTTATCTACGAAAGCCTTTCTTTTTTTCTCTTTTCTCACTTTGTCATCTCATTCCGCATCTCGTACATTGCTATTTCCTAGCGAGGGTGATTCGCCTTCGATGGAAAGGTTCGGTTGGAGAGGGAGAGAGAGAAAAGTTATCGAACTGGACGGATTTTCAAAGTTGGTTCCCTGGAGCGCTAATCGAGCCGAGCCGAGCTGAGCCGAGCCGGTCGCTTTTGAATGAGAGGAAGCGAAGCGGCCCCATTCGCAGCCCGCGGCCCTTCCAGATGCGGCAGCAGCATCTTCGAGATCCACCGCCACCGGCACCAACGTGGTGCGGCGCGGACTCGATTATCATAATAAAATTTAATTGGCACGCTACGCCACGGCCAATCGTAGCCATGTCCTTAAACGGCCTCGATTTTCTCCCGAGCTGTTTTCCCTCCGATCGTTTCTGTTTCGTTCCACCTCGAGCTTCAATTCGTTTGGTTAAATTCGTAGAATGGGCGATTTGGTGCTTGTACAACATGAACATTCAAACGTTAGACAGACTATTTTACTTTCATTTAAAATCTATCATTTATTTATATAGAATCAAGTCTCTTTTAAGACAAATAAATCAGTACTTATGCATCGCCGAGATATATTAGGAATCCATACTTTTGTCATGAATCATCAGTACATATTATCTCTCGAAATCCTAATTACTAAATTAATCATTCAATTTACTAATAATGTCTACTTCTTTTCTAGGCATATACATTACCTATAAGTATTTGGTATAATTCTACTACAATCATTATATTTTTAAACTTATTGAAGAACGTCTTTCTATTAATTATCTCTTGTTATAATTCAAGGATCAAATATTCCGTTTCGGAGTAACGGGTAAAGCACGAAATATAATCACATTAATTTCTATTATATAATTTTATTAGGATAGTATAGCATAATATTAATATTGAATGCTTGAAACTTTATGAAAATATTATGAAATCTATATAGACATTTAGAAAATATAGTTGAAAATACATATTTCGATCGCTCTGTCACAAATCAGTTAATTTTATCACAATTATTCACCTATCTTTAATTATTATGTCTTTATTTATATTAAATAATATTATTGTAGTCAATATCTTCCAACTATATATAATCAGAGAACAAAATATTTAAAATATTTAAAACGTTTAAAGTAAAAATAAAAAACAAAATTGAAATAAATTTTATATATTTGCAATAATTTGGAAATACTCGAATACTTATGAATAATAGTATAATTATTGTCTCTTAGTATCATGGTATAACAATAGTATTACTCAAATTGAAATCAACGTACATTCTTTTTTATAAAACGCAACTAATATTTTTCTCTAGTTTTACCAAATGCAAAATTCGCAAAATTTTTCATTTCATTTTAATTAAAAAATGTTTCATCTAGAGAGTAATTTCCAATAAAAAAGGTTTTATTTTAACTTCAATTAATTTCCTCTTTCACATCGTGAATATAATAATTTATTTATGAATTCAATGACCTATGTAACACTAGCATAGCATTGAGCACAGTCCAGCATTGATACACTCGTAACAATGATGTTATATCTATATTTTTTTTTATGTAAAAAATTGTTACACCGAGGAATTTTTTTATAAAGTATGAACAAAAATGCTTCAATAGAAATTTTATGGATAAAATAAAACTAAAAGTTATGTCTTAAAAGTATTATTATTCTCAAATTAGTTTATTTTCAAGTGGATATCACGTGTGGCGTGTTAGATAAAACGAAAGAAGAAGGGGAGGAGAAATAATAACATTTCGTCGAACGATATCCGACGAAATTGCATTTGTCGTATATCGTTTTATTGGAAACGATATTCTATTTATATAATTCTTTTCATTTTCCATGACCTTTGCATTTCATGTTAATTCGAGGACTTGGTGTGCTTTTTACTTTTATGCAAGCAAAGATGCGAGAGAAACTATCAAAATCTGCTGACGTGAGGCACGACTGCCTTTGGAGGAAATTCAACAACTAGAACTCGATAACCCAGATTTCGGTGTAGCCGCATAACGTTAAGCGGGGTAAGCAATACAAGTATGTATCGCACTCCCCCTAGTTTAGAGAGTTGGTAACTGCAAAATTAATCCTCGAATCCTAATATCGTTCCCTCGAATCATAAACTGCCGGTCAAATTGGAAACAGTAGTCGACGCGCGTTTCCCTTTTCATACTTATGCGATTCTGCTAGCCGATATAAAGTTTCTGGCGACTCCAAGTTCTTTAACAATTGTCATCTGCAAATAAACTTTTCGAACGTTACGAAATTTGGTGACATAAAAAAATATGCTTCTTTCTTTCTCTTTTTTTTTTTTTCTTTTAATAAATTAGTCTAAAATTTTCTCAGACGACGAAAGAAGTTGGAAATAAAAAGTTACGATAAATAATTATGAGTCGAACGATGCTAGAATCGAGAACAAGACAAGAGTAAAGAAGGACTGTATAAACGCGAATTGATGGAATTTTGCGCGTACAAAGGTTGAAGTGCGTGTTGATGGGGGGTAGAAGCACTCGAATAACCTAGATTTCGCGGAGACTCATTACATAACTTTTGCGATCGATCGTTGCAACGGGTCTCTCGCACGTTCTTCCGGTGCTGCATATGTATAAGAGAAGCGTAATACTTACGTGCATGTATTTACGAGGAACGTTATCTAGCGAGACTTCGACAGCTGATAAAAGCGCGCGAGCGAGGGACGCGCGCACGAAAGAAGAACGATTTCGGATGTTGTCAGGCTTTTTCACGAACGTTTCTTACAAATCAACCGTGTAAGCGTCTACCGTCCGTGAGAAGAAAAACGCAGAATCCGTTTTACAGACGATCGCTGAACGTACTACCTCGCTGCGCCGTTACATTCTGTCGAGGATACAGTTCTGTCGGAACCAAGTAGTTTCGACAGTGCGAAATGTATCGTTGCAACGAACCATTAAGAAATTTTCTTCTTATCAGTAACATGGTAATTTTACGGGAAATTTAATTTTCCCTTAGAATTACAATAATAATATCTTGACGCCGTGTAGTCGTTGACGGATTAATTAAATTTTAACAATACATAAATAGATAAATATTAGAACATTTTACGTTTGTATGTCGTTCTAAAAAATAGTCTTCGTCATCTTCGAAAGTATCTAGTGATTATTTCTGAAAAATTTGTGTAATTGTTACAAACTAAGATAAATTATATTTTTCATCTACTAAAATGTAACACTGACAATGAGAATACGAGATATTTATTTCAAACAGATATTAAAAATTAATATACATATAGCACGAATAATCATCTAATTATAAATATGAATAGCATAGCTATAATTATTATTAGTATTTTTGCAATCTTTGTGAAACGTATAATATTGACAACAAATTTTCAATCGAAAGCAAATATTCGAAAAAACATCGAGATTTTTCATGTTCTAATTAACATCGTTAATTTTATTTTCTCGTGTACTTGAANTATTTTTGCAATCTTTGTGAAACGTATAATATTGACAACAAATTTTCAATCGAAAGCAAATATTCGAAAAAACATCGAGATTTTTCATGTTCTAATTAACATCGTTAATTTTATTTTCTCGTGTACTTAGTGTACCAAGTATAATAATATTTTATATCTCGAATGTTTCAATGTCTTTTAATACTTTTGAATATCTGATTTAATAATATTTTTTCAGGAATGTACTTTCCATATACATATTGTTAGATTTCTTTCAAATTTAACATAACATAATTATGATAGTCGAGTCTTATTAGAATAATGAAATTTGAAAATGTTTTATGTAATACTATATATTCATAGAATATTCCTATAAATATTCGAATATTTTAAACATTCTTGTTCAGTTGTGATAAAAAAAAAAAAATGATACAATGAGTCGCTGGACGAACGATCGTTTCATTAATGTAGTACACTAAATAATAAGTGTTCAATGATTGTCATTTAAAAATACGACTAATGTGACAGTAGACACGTGCTGCTCTGTTAATGTAATTTCTACGCGATATTGCACCTTTGCTCGTCAGATTCACAATATCCTTTCAGTCCAAAAAAATGACAGAACTTTTGCATTAACCTAAAATTATATGCTTTCAGCATGTAATGTAATTCGATGCGGCACTCATTGTCAGTTAAAAAATCCCACTGCTCTCCCTGACCCAGATCTTTTTACCAATAGTTTCGTGGGTAGAACAATTTTTTAAGTACCATAAATAACTATAATGCAACGAATATTAGTCGATGCGGCACTCATTGTCAGTTAAAAAATCCCACTGCTCTCCCTGACCCAGATCTTTTTACCAATAGTTTCGTGGGTAGAACAATTTTTTAAGTACCATAAATAACTATAATGCAACGAATATTAGCTTTCTTTTTAATCAATTTTTGTAAAAGGAAGAATTGCACAGTATCATCTTTGTCATGTTTTGCACAGTATCTAACTTTGTCATGTTTTTGAAAACGTAAGAAAAAATAGTAAATTCGATTTGCGCATGAATAAAATATCTCGAGCGTAAAATTATAACAAGATACATAAATTGCAAAATAATATGATAATTGATACATAACTGCAAAAATTAGGAATTCTGTTTCAATTTTACGTCCCACTAGGCATAAATTTATTAAAAAGCATCAGAATTATTTCATATTTCATGAGCGCTTTATTACAGAAATACTAGATTATAAATGCAGAGTAGCAAATGTCAGGCGCAAGTAAAATACTTTCAAAATATAAATCTCGAAATATTACCGTGAAAAAAATTGAAATTCACATTTTAATTTAAAATCTCCACTGATAATAACGATCATCTGAAAAAATACGTTTGTATTTTTTTCCAACTTGTTTAAAAAGCTTCATTTCACTTAAACGGATATTCTCATTTGAAATAGTCAAATATTCGATTTATTTTTTGCATTTCCTTTGAAAGATAATATTTTAGCAGTGTATATTTGAAATCGTTTAAATTAGAAAAACAAAATTATAATAGTATCAAAAGTATAATGGGAGAAATGTAAAATATGATTATGCTCCAATTGTTTGATTAATCAATCCTTTTTCATAAAACTTTTATAAAATTTTTTTACAGAAAAGAAGAATATAATATTAAGAGGCTGCACATTTTTGTGCAAATTTATATTTTTGTGAAGTAAAATTTAAATATATTATAAATATATTAGCTACACTCTAAATATATATATATATATTTTTTTTTTGAAAAAAATTTTTTATATTTTTGCATGTTATGTTTTTGCATTCTCACATCTTTAAATTTCACATAAATTAATTTATAGAAATCTGCAATCTAATTATTAATATTAAGTTAAAGATAAATAGCAGAAATATTATACATTGTGCACAACTCGAAATGCATTTTTCTTAGTCTTTTAAGTTGGCTGGTTAGTTTCATTATTCAATACATAATAATCCAACTGTTTTTGAAATTTAAAACAGATGTCCCTTTATTTCGCACAGTAAAATTATGGCAATGCCATCAATTATTTTTTGCATCGCTCGATAGTTTCGTTGAAATTTTCACGATGAAACTAATTTTTATTCTTTACATGGCTGCCATTTGGACAAAATACATTCCTTTACTTAACTTTAGTCCTATAATCGTAAAAATGAGGTTTTATTTTTATATTTCAGATGAATTCAACTTTTTATTTAAAACGTAAAAACTTTTCTGAATATGTTTGAAATACCAGCGAACGTGCATATAAAAATTCAATCTCATAATTGTATTAATACTTGGTTTAATTTTAATCTAAAAGTTTCCAAAGAAACAATCTCTTCAAACCTGAATACCTGAAATTTCGCTTTACGAATGTCTGTATTAATAAAACAAATTATTATTTTCATCAACAAAATAAATTATTATTCTCAAATTATAATTCTCGGTTAGGTTATTAAACGTTTCGATACTCTCTGCACGCTGCAAGAGTCTTAAATCTCTAACAAAATACAATGGTAAAGAAATCAGTAATTCGCTGGTTGACAACATGACCGATTTATGAACAATGATCTAAATCATAATCCGGTATGTCGAATGGTAACACCATTAAGACTACATTTCACCAAGCGAGACAGGCAGCAGCCCGTTGACGTACGACGCATACGAAGTTCCACATATATATATATATATATATGTATGTACGTTTGAATGGAATGCATTCTGCATTATGCGTCACGTCAGAATTCCACGAGCCACGAGTACGTTACGGCAAACGACCGAAACGGCGAACAAGTGGCTTCTGCGTTTCGTCTTCCCCGATTTTCCATGGAGAAGCCATGGAAACGTTGTTTCGAAAAGTGACGCGCTGGTGGTGGTCGCCGTATGAAGATAAATTGATTCGAACGTAGGCATAACGTGTTCATACGTATATTGCATTGAATTAGAATTCCTAAATGATTATTTGTCACGTGGTAAGCGAAACAATATCACGTCTTGCACGCGATAAGGAAAATGAGCCGCTTTGTTCAAGCGATCTAGTCTTCTGTGATTTCAACGAGATCGCAGAATATTAATGTATTATAATACTTGTTTCCATGACAGATTAGTGATATGCTTTGTGAATTGCCAAGAAATTCTTTTTCCTCAATAGGAGAGAAAGAAAGAAGAGAGGAAATGTGAGAAATAAAGTGGGAAAGAGAATGAATTAAATATTCGACTCTGGTTACTGAATATTTGCAAATTCCAAATCGCTCTTTTTTTTCGCGATTGAAACTCGATTACAATCTTTTTACGGGACAAAAAAAGAATATAGAAAATTATTAGCAATTACGTTTCGTTAGGGTTTAATAGCATGTGCAAAAACGATTTTTTTCGTTGCCTGCGGTTTCTTTGCAAACCACTTTATTTAATCGCGAGAGCGTCATTTGAATGTTTGAAACCGATTTGATTTTTAAAGTATGTTGTTAAGCAGATTAAATTATAGTCTTACAGATTGAATTATAACCTTAGTGGCTCTCAGTTAACATCTGTTCCAAGCCATTCTGACAGGAATATTTATTTTTCGATCAACCGTTTTATTTTCATTCGTTTTATTATCATATTCGTCATATTATAATTACGATCCTTGATTTTATTTCTTTTAGATTTATCAACATTTTTCTGTAGATGCTTATTTGAAATTTAGCTCTTCACGCTATAAAATTTTATATAGATATTATTAATGTACTTGATAAAGTATATCGTTTCCATTGATTAATGGCTTCTCACATGAATTACTGTATGCACGTCATATTTCATAAATATAAATCTAGTTTATCGAAGACTAACCTTACAAAGGAATTTTATCTTATATCTTAGATATAGGCGTATAAACTTGTTAATAACTTTATTGGCTGTTTAGAATTATTATAAATTATAAATTCTTACATTTTATCAGACTCACTTTCTTTCTTTTTCCCTCTTCATACATAAGTACTATATCATAGCATTATTATGCAATATTCTATTGACTTTTCTTCATAATTCAATGCATTTTTAAACTTTTAAGAGATTCCTTAGATTCCTAAGATTCTAAACAATTAATATTACATTTCATTTTCAATTTCAAAGGATGTATTCGTATAGATGAAAGTTTAAAAGTTAAAAGGTAAATGATATGAAATAATCCATAATTTTATAACATGAAATTTCGATATTTAACGAGAGAACAAATAGATAAAATGAATGATTCATACAGGATACTTCTATAATCATGCTACTGTCGATGATTGTACATATTAAAAAATAAATCAAGGATAAAGAGCAATTTTTTGATTGAAGATTTCGTGACGAATTTTAGATTAAATAAAAGTGAGTCCGATTCCATTAATCTGTGTAAAATAAGTAAGTACTTATTAAGTATTAAATAATACTTGTTATTAATATGTGTAGTATTTAAGAGATCATTTTCAAAAAAAAATTGAAGTATATTAAATTAAGATTCGTTTAGTTTCGTTTGATGGATTTTTAAATTTAATTTTTTGGAAAACGGAATATCTTATGAAAGAAATTTTATTGTAGGTTTTCCATTTATTGTCGCATGTAGATTAACTGGCCAATCATTTATTCATATCCAATTAAAAAATAGTCAAATTGAAGTTATATCTGAGACTCGATTTCCTTAAGGACGAAATTTTTAATTAAGATATTATTCTTTCGTTTCCTTCTATTTTTACACAAGAAATTATTACTTTCTCGTTTGTATAACGATTTTCTGAATACTCTGTATACATAAATAAGTA
>NIPQ01089683.1:0-12469 GCA_002806875.1 Lepidotrigona ventralis hoosana
AGTTGAGTTTCCGTTTCAATTAGATAATTCTCAATCATCTGAAGAAATGTTACAAGATGTATTGACATCGTGAAACCATTCGTACTCTTGATAAAAAAGATATAACGATATCGTAAAATTAATCGGGACAAAAATTAGAAAAGATAGTAAAAGATATTATGAAATGAAAAAAACGACAGCGTTAATACTATGTATTTCTAAAAGATTCTAATTGATCAATTAGATCAATTAGTACGTATACTTATGACATAATACATATTGATACAAACGTCTACATCTATATGTATGTAATATTTATTAATTAATGTATTAATCGTCAGGCTACGGATGTTCATATAGCACCGCGGCATATGATTATTTTGATCCATCATTCGTACAAATTTCCAAACTTTTAGTGTAAAATTTGCTGTTGTTATCATTTTGTTGTGTTAAAAACATTATATAATATTATATAATATTATAAATTATAATGTTATATATTATTATATTGTAATATTATAATAATTTTATAATATAATAATAATTTTATTTATTAAATTTATTAAATTTATATGTGATGTTATATATTTCCGTCAGACGATTACAACAACAGTCGGGTCAAAATAATCCGGTATTCTTTTGAGCGAATCCAAACAACGAGCCATTAATATTTGAACAATTGTAGGAATAAATAAATGTACGTATTGTTAATAATACAAACGAAGCTATTTTATTGTTTGAAATTTATAAAGCGGAAAAGATATGAAGGAATAGCGTGTACGATTTTCTTTCTAAAGATATTATTTCGTTGAAGCGGAATTCATGATATAAATAATAAGTAATGCTTGTTTTTAAAAAATTAATTCAAAAGTACTGAGCGATTACGAAAATAATGTTACAAGACACGAGAATTGAACATCAATTTTCCTATACGACTGTTTTTGCGTGTACATCGAGAGGAACCTGGTAGAGATCGAATTCTCTTCTGGAGATTAGTGAAAATCTTCGAGACAACAATCATGTAAATAACTCTGTATATTTGCATTGACAATCATGTTTTTGCATCTATAAAATATAAATATATATATAGATACGAATTATATACATATATCCATGTATTTACGAGTGCATGTGTGTGAGTATATATGTTGCAATATGCGTTATGTATATGCATGTATGCATGTGATTTGCATCTATAAAATATAAATATATATATAGATACGAATTATATACATATATCCATGTATTTACGAGTGCATGTGTGTGAGTATATATGTTGCAATATGCGTTATGTATATGCATGTATGCATGTGTCTATATAATGCATATAGGACAGAGAAAAGAAAGATTATTCGATTAATTTGTGTATGGTCCGTGAATATTTTTGTAGTAAAATATGTGTACAATTCGTACAATAGCTTTTGTTACTTTTTTGACGATGACTATATAATGCATATAGGACAGAGAAAAGAAAGATTATTCGATTAATTTGTGTATGGTCCGTGAATATTTTTGTAGTAAAATATGTGTACAATTCGTACAATAGCTTTTGTTACTTTTTTGACGATGCAGAGGAAGAAACGGAGGCCTCTTGTGTAATAGAATTACGCTATCAAAGGATCTATTACATCTGTATGTATTTAATTAATATGTTGTATTAACGTATTATATACCAACGTGACGTTTTACTCTTACTCTGTTGAATCAAATATAACAATGATGTCAATGACAAATGCTAAATGCTGAACGATATGGGGCAATGATGGTCACGAAGTGCGATTATGATAAACGGTAGTAAAATAAAATTAAAAAACAAAAAAACGATAATGCTGTTAATAACGGTATCAATGATAATGGCGGCAATGAGTATAATAGAACATGAAATATGAATCATGGTACTGATATCGATAAGAATAGTAGTAACGGTAATAATAAGTTCGTAATGAAATAAACACATACATAACACGTACATCCTTCGAGAAACAACTACATTATGACTTGTAAGTAATGATAATGATTTAAATGGTAGTGATTCATATGATAACGATTAAAAGAAAAAATATAGTATATATATATATTCTTGCCATATTATTTTTTGTATCGTAAATTTTGTTTCTCAGACTTTTAATGATTAATATATTTCTTTTAACTCCTGAACCGTTTTATGTGTGTGACTAACTATTCAGTGGTGCAATAAAATCATTCTAACAAAGTAGTCCGAGTAACGTGAAGATTCGACTATATTTCCAAATTTGAAATCTAACGCGACATATGTAAATATCCGAATAACCAAATTCCTTTCTTATTTTCAAAGTAAAAAACATTTGCTTGAAACTGATTGCAAAGATGCAAGGTATAAAGTGAGTCGAGTACTAACAATTTCTCAAACAACGAAAGTAGAAATAAATACAGAAATATAGAAATATTTTATTCACCATTATACGTGAAATAAACAAAAGAGAAATTGACGCGAATTTTTTTTTTTTTTAGAATTAACACAGTATTAAAAATCTCGCAGATCTTGTGTATATATTTTATCAAAATAGAAGTGATCCGGCCGTGACTTTGTAATTTCTCACAGAAATTTTCTAGATTGACGAGTAACAGTTAATAATATTAGTAACGTTCGTTAAATAATATTTGATAACATAGAAAATGCAAAGAATCAAACATGTTCTTGCGCATGTTTGAAAAATTGCGCCGGCGCAGTGCATGGGTCCTGGGGTCCACCAGGATTGGCCGAACGGTTTAGTAGATCTGTGGACAGCGTCTCGCTCTGTTTTAGCACAGTGGGAGTGCATCCGGCACAATGTTGTTATGTGGTGTTTTGTGTACTGCATTGTCAGTTTCCTTCGGTGCAATCGTACAAATTCTAATATTCCTTCTGCAAAATTCGTACATCTGGAAAGTACAAGCTTCCCTTCCACCGGGAGCTGGTTAGTTTTTGTCTCACTACACTTCTCTAGATTGAAAACGTTCGAATCACCAAGGTTTTGTGGCGTTAGACCGATTGATGTAATACGATCTACACGAGATAAGATTACCAGCCGCTAGCTGCATATACATAGAAAGTTTAAATCGACAAGTTATTTTTACTTCCCGTTTCTTTGCTTTGATCGTACGATTCATTCATATTTTATTAAAACATTCATTCAGTTTTGTTCAATTTTATCTCTCATTTCGGCATTTTCTTCTTACGTACTCGTCTCATTTGGTGCATGCGTAAATTCTTAAGTAGTCGAACAAAAAATTGCAGATTTATTTCAATTGTTCCTCGTTTCACTCGTTTCCCCATTGGCGCGCATCTTTCGAAAACAATTCGTCGGCTCACGTCGTTCACGAAGAAAGTTTACAACTCGTACGTCATAGAGTCCGAGCTTTCGTGACCACCGTGTATTATTATCGCAATGCACGTATGTCGAGCCACTGGAAAATCGTGTCACTGAAGAAACTAGGTGGCAGAATCTGGAAGAGACGTTTTAAGTAATTCAAAGCGGTCAGCTGCAAGTGTCCGTCGGCTAATCGATATTATTATTATCGGCAGCGTGCTTCCCGGTGTACATGCATACACACTTCACGCATGTGTAGCGTCAAGTTCTATGTAAGTAGGCACTATACAATTCCCTGACATACGGAGCATTTAACACTGGTTTGAGTCACGCTTCCTCCGAGCATTCCCACGCAACCAGAACTATCTGTTGGATCCGAATAATATTGAACTTGAATGCCAAAGACCTTTGGCTCACTATACCAGACTCGGCAAGTCGATATTTCGACGTAACGTGTAAATACGTAGATACGTAAAGCGTGTACCATTCGTGATTAATTTGATTATTTTCATTTCGTTCTGTTTCGTTGTGTTTCGGTGTTGCCAATTATAACGTGAAGATTAATATATCTCTTTTTTTTTTTTCAATCGAAACGAACATGATTCATTCATTTTTAACATGACCATGGACTATAGTCCATTTCACGAGAAATGAAAGTGCAAGGAATAGCAGAAAGTTTATATTCTGTTGAATTCAGTTTTATTGTAAGAGCACGTACAGTAGGTGGCATGCCATAATTTATCATAATTTATCATAACATTCACCACAATTAATATTTACTTCATAATTAATCTATTATCATTAATGATATTTATCACATGAATTATAAACTAAGATTATAAATTATAAATCATAGAACTAGAATTAAGCGTTTAAAAAAATAATCAATCAGAGTTAAGAGTTATATAACATAGACTGTAATAAAAAAAAAAGAAAAAGAAGAAAACGTTTCATTGAAAAATACGAGGTTGCGCTGATACTTTTTATAGCTGTTGTCTAGTCAGAACTGTTGGCAATGAAGTTTCGTGTGCTGCACGAGAAATCGAAGTTGGATAACAGGTGAGAGTTTAACTAGATAACGTGACCAATGATAATTCGTAACATCGTGCGCATCGGAAGGGGTTGTAAAGGCATGGTCTGCAACAGAATCGAAGGTAAAGCTTCGAGGACTAATCAGAATCAATTTACATTATTTTCACCATAGGAACTCGCTACCCTATCGATTTAACACTACTATCACCGGCTAAAAATATTCAACGTGTACATCACGAATCTTTACATTATCCAATGCATGAGACGTTTTACACAGCGGAGGAATCTGTGTTTGTTTTAGCCTGCTAGAAAAAAGGAAATCTCTGTCGCAAAATTCTGTACACGATAGATGGAAATTTGATTTCCTTCGTTTGAAATTATTTGAACATTCAATGATCACTTTAGAGTCACACGCAGTAGCGTGACAAACTTGTTGACAGAATTTCTCCTTCTACCGGAAGTGCTAAGTACTCTAACTGGTTGCTTCATAGTTTTTGAACTCGTTAAAATAGTTTCGTGCACTTTTCAACGTGCGAGGAATTAACCTGTCGCAATCAATTTCAATTTCGACAATTAAGTAAAGGTGATTATCACTGAAATAATTTCTAAATTTGTCTGCAGACCTTTAATACCTTTTGTACGCTCGGAAGAAACATGAACAAAATAGTTGCGTCATTATATTTTATAAATTTCGTGTTTTTTTTTTTTTTTTTAAAGAATCCTCGTTCGATCTAATGGAATCGAATACCGTTGATGCGTTGTGTGCCGCAGTCTAATCATAAAGTTGCTGTCATCAAAGTATGCGAAGCTTGGTTGGATGATACTTCCGGGCCGGAACTACAAATAGACCATAAAATCAAGTTGCCATAACAAGTTAACATGCACAAGCAAACGAGTATCGAATTTTAGACTCGTTCAATTTGTTTCACTGCGTTATACGTATTGAGTGATCAGAATGATCAAATTGGCAAATGCACAAGCTGAAATTATAAAAGAGGAATCTACAATCAGCAGCAACTTGGAATTTTAATTCACCAACACAAAACGTGATAAATCTTTAACTTTAATTTTTCTTTTCTTTTTTTTTTTCTTTGTCCATTTTCGTGTCAGTTATCACGAAACAAGAAGAGATAGCGTGATGTCCCTATTCATATTTAATCATTTGCTTTATATACACACGCGCACACACACCCTTATATGCATAACGCGAAATTTATTATTAGACAGAGTTTTTACGATCAGGTCTACAGTCTGTTATATTAATGTCGCGTTGTCTTGTAAACGATTCGCATGACTAAAGGTCATTGTCCTTATCGACGATAAGTTCCTAGGAAAGTGAAGCTTTCACGCACCGGTGCATTCACGTTTGTCTGTTACTCACTCATAGCTATGCGGAAATGCATATCCATGTGTAATTTGAAATTACATAATGTTCGAAAATGCTTATTGGTATAATGTAGTTTATTTTGTACTATTTATTGTTTAATTTTGTCTCACTTGTTTTGTATCTCTTGTTTTGTACATGTGTTAATCCTACTGTTTTTGTAATGATTATTTTAAACTTAGATATTCACGTTGCAATTATTTAAATGAAGATAATACTAAGAATTGTAACTATGAATAGGATTATTCTTTCGATGAAGCATATTGTTTTAATCTTTTTATTATTCGTCATTCTTGTATATTTCATATATTTGTTTTACGAACAAATACTTACCATGTAAACAATATTAGTCGAAACAATATAATTATATCACACTTTATATCTGAATATTTTTTTATAAAAAAGAAGATTATAATTTATTCTGCTTTTGTAATTAATTTTATAAAACTTACTTATACAGAATAACCGCAAATAAAGGATATTTCCCATTGAACTAAAATTTGATTTCGAATTCACCACCCTGTAATGCTTGAAAATTTATTTATTCTTTGTGTCAGTATTTTGCGAAATATGATGTACAATTTCTTGTTCGACTTCGTCTCGCAGTGAGTCTGCTAAGAAATGATAAATCAAAATACACATGTTATTATTAAACGTGTCTTCCACTTACAATCAAAGTATGTTTTTTTTCTTCATCCTCAGAGGATGAAATTATTCTGATTGAGCATCTGCCAGGACGTCGAGTTCATCTTCAAGACTTCTTTTGGTCAGACGCGAAGGATGCTCCGCCATGGGTAGACACTAATCAAGGCTTGACACTTTATGAAACCAGAACAGTTTATCATACTGTGACATTGTACTCGCCAACGGAAGACAAAGATAATGATAAACCATTGTTTACTGACTCTAACGAGCCGAAATGCACTACATGCATCGAACCTACTCCTAGATTGGACGACGATGAGGATCAAAATATTGGTGTTCTTATTGGAGAAGATCCTGGCCCGAGGTAATTATGTGTACATTACTTGTAAACTGTGGATGCTCGTGCATTTACAGGAAATTCAAAAATATAAAAGAACAATGTCCAAAAAAAAAAAAAATATAAAAGTATAAAAAAATATTTATAAAAAAATGCATCTTATGAAATTCATAAAAGATAATAATACTATAACAAATGAATACTTCACTTGACATGTAAAAGAAAAACAGTATTAAAAGATATAAAAAAATATTGAAAATATTTATAGAAAAATAGAAGTAAAAAATAATAATACTATAATAAACGAATATTCCATCTGAAACGTAAAAAATATAAACATGGTAAAAAAATGGAGAATATACAAGTATAAAAATATGCAAAAAAATTTATAAATATGATTTTACAAATGAATTAAATTATATATATTTTTAAATATTTTATCGATTCATTTTTGGGATTAGTTGGAACTAATTGGAACAGTAAATAATTGATAGAGTGCGAACGTTTGTGTAATTTTATAAGTAAGTATTGTACTATTTTTATATATATTTTTCTAAAACTGCGTTAATATTCATAGTCTAATGATCAGAACATGAAATATATTTTATTCTATATTTTTTAATAAAATATGAAGGATTCTAAAGTGTAGCCTTTGAAAACGATATGATTAAGTAAGTTAGAATGAAATTAATACTCTATTCTGTTACGTTTATTATTTAAAAGAAGCAATAATACATATAATTACGTATAACTTTTTATACTGAGTAATTAAGTAATTCTTACAGTATGAAATATACTCTTTTTATTTTCTACGATATAGATATTGGTTGCTAACAGTTCTTCGTTCTGGTGAGGCCATACCACCGAAAATCGAATTGAAATTAGCTCGACTGTATAAGACTGCATTTTCGAGGCAACAACAACGTCATCTTGGACTTTTGCAAACGGACACGCAATTCCGAAGAATTACGAGAGGTCATGCATTTGTTAAAAACAAGGTATGTCCATTGAATCCATTTATTACTTGCCTTAGACTTTCAATGAAACAGCCCAAACGTTTATAAATACTCTTTACACATAGTTAAGTGATATACTATTTTCACTATATAACATATTAAATAATAATATATATTTGTGTAATACCCAGGTTAATAATAATAATAATAATAATAGTTATATATATTGAAACAAGAATTTATACTCAATTAATTAGTTATTAATAATTATTCCGACAAGTAATGATTATTAATAATTAATTATTTGTACTTGAATTCTGGTAAAAAATTATGCACGAGTGTTATCTGTAATCTAGTCTCTATTTTGCCATTTTAAAAATGTATGAATTTCTCCTACATATCGGGTAATTAATAGATAATATAATAGATAAAATAATAAATAAATTAAAATTAATAAATAAAATTAATAAATAAATTAAAATTAAAATTAAAATTAAATTAATAAATAAAATAAAATAATAGATAAAATAATAAATAAATTAAAATTATTCAATAGATAAGAGAAAGAAGTATGTGTATGCCTTTGTAAAATGATGATCTATTTCTCTCTTATATGAATTATAGACTGCTACCTGTTAGACTGTGATAGGACATTCGAAAATGTAACAGGAATATAGAATGTGCAAGGAGGTATCTCGACCACTGTTAGACAAGAAGCGCGATGCTGTGCAAAAAGGACAGACATATACCGCGTGACAGACAAGGAGCGCACTATCCTACGACAAGGACAGACATATTTCTCTTTCTAACCTATTGCATTTTCACTAATTATTTGAATTTTAGGAAGAATTCATGCACTTTTGAAATTAAAGAATACAGTACAAACCATAAGTAACGTTCCTTTGCAATTTTGAATAGGATTTGTTGTTCAATTAATTAGTTATTAACAAATATCTCAACAAGCGTCTAGGCTTGCGCGACGCGTGTCTGCGAATTTTCATTCATATCGAACTTTCGCAAGATTGAAGCTCGTTATTTGGAATTGTAGAAGCTTCCTTAGACTTTGTACTTTATATTCCATGCACAAAGATCATTAATTAATTACGTGTTAATTCAAATTATGTGAAAATTGATCGCGTCGGTCTTGCGTAGTCACGGACTGTCATTCAACAATAATTAATAACTCATAATTTAAGCAACAATTCCGATGAAAAACTATACGTGAATGTCGCTCGTATTCTGATTTTCTTTCCATGATTCCAAAAGTGCATGATTTCTTCCCAGAAATTGAATAATTAATAAATATTCAATGAATTAGACAGAAAAGTACGTACATCCTTGTCACATGATGGCGCTGTTCTTTTCTACACTTAAGTGCTGCCATCTATCGGACCTACCGGATTGAGACCAGAAACTCGGAAATGTAACAGGAATATATAATATACATGGAGGTATCTGAACTACTGTTAGACAAGGAGCGCGATACTATGCAAAAGGGACAGAGACACGTGACGTAACAGAGAAGGAGGGCGCTATTGAACGACAAGGACAGACATATTTCTTTCCCTAACCTATCGGATATTCATTAATTATTCAAATTTCAGGAACAATTTGTGCACTTTTGAAATTAAAGAATACAGTATAAATCTTAAGTGACGTTCCTTTACAGTTTTGGATACGATTTTTCGTCCGATTAATTAGTTATTAACAAATATCTCAGCAAGCGTCTCGGCCTACGCAATGCACGCCTACGATTTTTCATTATTATCCAGTTCTTGAAAGATCAAATCTCATTATTTAAAATCGCAGAAGCTTCCTTAGACTCTGTACTTTACGTTCCATGCACAAAGACAACTAATTGATTGTTTATTAATACAAATTATGCGAAAATTCATCGCGTCGGCCCTCTATCGTAACAAAATGTCGCGCGATAATCATTAATAACTGATAATTCACACAATAATTCCGATATGAAACTGCATGAGAGTATTGCTTGCAGTCTGGTTATTATTCCACGATTCTAAAAGTGCACGATTTTGCCCCAGAAATTGCATAGTTAACGAATATTCGATGAATTAAGCAGAAAAGTCTATCTTTCCTCGTCTGTGCCGTTGTCTTTCCTTTCTGCAGGCAAGTGTTGCCATCTATTGGATTGCGTCTAGAAATTGGACAGCGTAACAGGAATATAGAACGTGNGCGTCTAGAAATTGGACAGCGTAACAGGAATATAGAACGTGCAAGAAGGTATCTCAGACAAGACGCGGTATACTGTGCGACAAGGGTAGACGTGTACCACGTGTCAGACAAGGAGCACACTATCCTATGACAAGGACAGACACACTTCTCTTTCTAATCTATCGAATATTCGTTTATTACTCTATCCTTGGGATAAATTTATGCACTTTTGGAATTGGATAGTAAGGCATAAACCTGAAGCAACGTTCCTATATAGTTTTGGATGTGATTTTTTGCTTAATTAATTAGGTATAAATGATTCTTTCAACAAGTGTCTGGGCACTTCGACGTATGTCCACGTGTTTTGCATTAATATTGAACTTTTCGAAGATTGAAGCTCATTATTTGGAATTGCAGAAGCTTTCGTGAACCCTGCGCTTTGTATCCCATGCGCAGAGATCATTAATTAATGACCTGTTAATTCAAATTTTGCGAAAATTCATCGCAACATCTTGTATGGCAACTTGGTTGTCGTGGGATAATCATTAATTATCGATAATTTCAGTAACAATTATAATTTAAAACTGCATGTGAATATTGTTTGTAGTTTGGATTTTACTCCACAGTTCCAGAAGTGTACGATTTTGTCCTAGAAATTGAGTGTAATTGAATATTCAATAGATTAGACGAAGAAGTATATCTCTCTTTGTTAGACATTGGTGTTATCCTTTTCTATGAGCTGGATGCCGCTGCCATCTGGTGGCGTCTGCTGGAAACTCCTGTTAGACAAGAAGCGCAACAGTGTGCGACAAGGACAGAAATAGAATTTAGTTCCACCGCTTCACCGCTACGCGACGCTAGCATTTGTCCATAAATGTCCATAAATTGAAGAAAGTTTCATTTGCAAAAAAGATTAATTTAGGGGATTAATTTGTGAACATTTGCGATTGTATCATTCTTAATTGGATCTTTAACTTTCTTTCAATGTCCTGTTTGTCTCGTAAAACTACCCAAATAACTATTTTTTAAATTTATCATTATCTTTAGTTCACTGGCAGATGTCGCCAGTATCGAAAAGATGACACCTGCTTTAATTGCAAGAAAATACATAGTAATTAAAATGATTAATTTGTAAACTTTTGGCAGTACATCATCGGATTCAGACCCTCAGGTTTCTTCGTTGTTCTATTTGATTCACAAAAATGCACGATTAATAATTTTCAATTTTTTGGATCAATGGATCGAAACGTACTTTCGAATTATTGAGATAACATTAACATGAGATTTCAGTCAAAATTTTGCAAATAGATAGTTAAAATAAAGAATAACAACTTTCACAGACAATTTCAAACATGCATTTCTGTTTAATCAATTAATTATTAAGAATATTCATTAATTATTCACAATTTAATTTCATTAATTGACGATTCTTTGTAGGAGATGGTTTCAAAAGGTTTTGGAATTTTAAAGATTACACCTCGGACAATTTATATTTTAATTTTAATTATGTAAGGTTATAATTATATTATATATTATTATATAATTAATTATATATTAATTTATATTTTAATTATGTAAGGTTATAATTATATTTTAAATATAACAGTAAAAAACACGAATCACCTACATTTTAATACATGGGTACAATACAAATGATAATTTATACAAGATATTAAGATAACCTATGCTTTAAGCATAAAATTGCTGTCAATATCTTTATAAAACACTTTTCTTTGCTTCAGGCAGAGATTGTCAATCAAGAAGAAACGCTGGAAAGTTCACCGATCTCGTCTGAATCAAGAATTCAACGAAACCCAGATTCTGAAATCTCTACGGTATCAAACCATGTCAAACTACAAGTGTCTACTTTTAAAAATACTCGTCTTTCAACAACAAGCGTTAACGATGTCGAAAATCCTCATGAACACCTTCCAACGGACAATGTTCATCTAAAAAAATTAAATCTCATTGAAGAGAAGATATTGTACAGTAATAACAATCTCTCCCCAACAATTTCAGTGGATTTTCACGAGAATACTACTGATTATACTAGTCAACGATCCTTGCAAAATAATGCATCTTTCAACTCATCTTCTACGGGATATAATCGTCAAGATGATCGCAATATTCCAAATAATCGTGCAACATTGAGAAAAGAAATATTGAATGATGTTAATTCAGAGAGTATAAATGCGAGTAAATACTCAGAGTTGCGTTCGATGGATCATGCTGGAGATGAAATCGTTCAAGTTCGAATGCAAAATACGAGTGTAACCGAGAGTGGGGCTACGAAGTTGATTTACTCTGTTCACCTGGGAGGGAAACCTGTACCTGCAGAAACAGCTGCCAGGGATATGGCTCTTTTGTCGCCTCAAGAAGTTGCATTGGAACTTGGCGCACCAGTTCTTATTCAGAGTGAACGTAAGTTGTCATTCATTCTTTTTCTTTTTTTTTCTGGATTTTAATATTGTGTTAGTAATGTTTAATAGTTAGTATTTAATTTGTAACAATTTTGATTCCTTCACTCTCAGTCGACTGACTTTCCCTATATCATGGGAAAAGAGATTTAGAATTGTTATTACTATAATTATTATTATGATAATCATTTATAGAAATAGTAGATTTGAAATAG
>NIPQ01089688.1:0-22799 GCA_002806875.1 Lepidotrigona ventralis hoosana
CTGGATGGAACTCGTTGTATTCGGTACATTGAAATCATGCCGTGTTCGCATACTCGTTATCGATGAATAGACAAAGAGGAAAGGGACAATCATGCTCTATGATTATAGACATTCGTCTGAAAAATTTGGAACATGCGTTTTTCTTTCATTTTTTAGAAGAAGAGATTTCAACTAAAAAGAAAAAAGAAATTGTCTTCTCAGGATGTCATACACGTAGAAGAACACGAGAGTGAACATGTACAAGAATAGAATGAAATCTATTTGTAGCGGAAATAAAGAGAGAAATGGTTATGGGCACGAGAGAGTTGACAAGTTCGTTCGAAGGGGGAAAAACTATGAAAAAAAAGAAAAATAGGTTGGAAGAAACAAGTGTCTATAAAAAAATACGAGCAAAACAATTCGCCTAGACAAAAAATAGAGTGTCTGACACGTAGAGTGTCTGACGGGGGGATGAGAATGGATGAGAAACACCAAGTCCAAGACAAGGGAGGACGAATCTCCTAATGAGACCAACAATCATCGTGAGTGAGATTAGATTACGTTTTACGGCTAAAGAAACGATATTGTGCAACGAAGGTATAAATCTATAAAAGTCAGAAATGGCTAGCAAGTTTCTCTAGGCTCTCGGGGGGGCTACCTTCTCGATCAGCTCGATACACGCGAGCAGATCCATTCCGAAGTCAATAAATTGCCAGACGATACCCTCTTTCTTATACTCCTCTTGCTCAAGGACAAACATGTGATGATTGAAGAACTGTTGCAGCTTTTCGTTGGTGAAGTTGATACACAGTTGCTCGAAACCGTTATACTGGAGGAATGAAATGAAACGTACGATTTTTGGCAATTGAACAGACATTTTGAAAAATTCCACGGCGACCGACATTCAATGATCGTCGGAGATTAAACTGAAATTTCCAAACATCGAACACGGAGATTCGTGTTCTTCCCTTCAAAAAAGTAAAGTGAAGTAATATTTCCTGTTTTTGGCAATTCGTGTCAATTTGTGTGAGTAGGTGAGTAGTTTGTCGTCAAGTGTTTGTCAACCGATCACTTTGTCAATTACACGTTGATGAAATAACTTATTTGTGTTTCTAACACTACCTATCCATGTATTTATAAGCTACGTTGGCAATCTTCAAAATTTTATTACTTTGCTACTTTGTGGAATTGAAGAAAAAAAAAAAAAAAAAACCGACGAGTCTTATATGNCTACATCGTAGTAGTTTGGTGAGAGAGAAAAGAAAAAAAAAATTGCCAACGCTAGATATCTGTTCTGTTTGAAACAGTACGAAACTGTGTAAATGGTCGAATGGAAGGGAACTTACGTCGAAGATCTCGAAACCGGCGATATCCAGTACACCGATGAAGTGTTGCCTCTTCTGTTTCGTGTCCAAGGTCTCGTTACACTTTTTCACCAACCATTTGAACAGTCTGTCGAACATGGCCTTGGACATGGCACCCACCGAGTACGCTACCTGATCCTTGTTACGACCTTGCGTCACGAACTCGTTACCGACTTTGATCCTTGGCTTCAGCAAGTTCTTGTAAAGGTCGGCACAGTCGCATCCAAGTAGTTTGGCGACGCGTTCACCTTCCTGTCCGAGTGAGACGACAAAGACATTCACTTTGATGCGGATCGCCAGAGAGAGAGAGAGAGAGAGAGTATACTTGGAAGAAATTCGCGAAATTGAGAAAGTGGAGGATGCGTACCTCGGTTCCGTCGGCTTCCGCCTGTTCCTCGCGACCTCTTTGCTTGAACTTCATACCACCCATGTGCATGACAGAAGCGGTGATCTTGTAAATGTCGTTCTTCTCTTCTTGAGTGAAGCCCAGCACGTCGAAAGCTTGCTGTCGTTGGGAAAGAATAATTAAAAACTGTCGGACGCGATCTGTCGTACCAGACAGATGCGATTACATTTAGCGAGTCTAATACTTTGTATCGCTACTAGACAACTAGGCAACTAGAAATATCGGACACGATACTTCTGGTACGACTTTTTTTTGGTAAAGCATTCTCTTCAATGGATGAAAGGTACAGAGTTAGCGTTAGTAGGATCACACGCGGGATAACGGCAGATATGAAGCCTGAAAGTCCATGTTCTCTCCGATGATACTTCCCGAGGATTCGAGACTATCGAAGTATCAAATTCGCGTGGTGAAGTTCTCGACAGATAGTCTCCGATAGCCTCTGGGTAACGTTATCATGCCGTAAGCTGCGATCATTTGCTGCGACGAAGCCGATGAAAATTCGAAGAGAAAGCTGCGAAGACGAAGCTTGGATCTTTACGTTTCGAGAAAATGAAAAAGCAAAAGCGAAGCTTGCGTCAGGCACAGCCTGTACCTCTTGTCGAAGCTTGCGTTTGAAAAGAAAAAAAAAGAAAGAAGGCCGAATTTAACAAAAAAAAAAAAAAAAAAAAAAAAAAAAAAAAAAAAAAAAAAAAAAAAAAATAAAAAAANTTCCGACAGAGAAAACCGACGAGTGAAAAAGTGAAAAAGTGAAAAACTAGACAGATGAAAAGAAAGAAAGAAAGAAGTAGACGAAGGAGGATCGATGTTCCTTTCAATCGGTTTTCGATCGCTCAGTTTGCGCAGTTGCGAGTCCTCCTCTTCGTTCGGACGCAAAAATACGGGTGAATTGACAGTGAATTTCATTGGGAAACACCCTTACAGGAGAAGATCTCTGAAGAGACTGGAATCGTTCAGGTTCGTTCGAGTCCAAGTTACCCATTCGTTGGCTGAAACTGGAAACGAACCGCTACTCTCTGTGAGGCGTGTCACCGTGTACACTGCAACCACCGAGAATTTCCATCTCGAGGCCGCCTCAATTTTTAGGGCAAACCAAGAACAAGAACAACTGTTTCTGTGGATTCGTTGTTAAATCAGGTGGTGTCAGGCTTGAATTCAAACTGTCGAAGAAATTCTTTTCTTCTATCAACGCAACGACGTACGTAGTTTAAACGTAAAATATACGCGGTAGGTATATGTATATTGTGTGCTTCGTCACGTTTCCACTAACTTGGACGATATTTTGTCGAAATAGTTTGATATATCGTCTGAACAGAGGTGCTACAGGGTGGGCAGAAGATCGATTACTATTGCAATCGTTTTTCGTAAGTACGTGCGTACGTGTGTATTTGCACGAACACAGTCGTGGAAAATTGATGTAAAAAAACGATGATTGGACAGTCGGGGGTCTAAAATGAATTTTTATATACATGGAGTCTCAATGGTGAATAGCAACGAAAAAATTTATCTTTCCACGTTTAAATTAAACTTTCGAACTTTCGGTTTCGAAATATTCGAAAGTATTGAAGAATAAAATACACACATATATATAAATATATATAGCGTTTGAATGTCTCAAATTTGGACCGAGTTCGTCATTTATTCGTTGCTATTCGGCAATGTTCTAAATTTGATAGAAAGAGAGAAATTGAAGTACACGTGGAGAATGTACAAGGTCGTACATATGGTGGTACATAGAGAAGGGAGAAAACTATGGATTCACGAATCCATTTGTCAGGGACTTACGTCCGTTAATAAACATTCTTCACCGTCGTCGACGTTGGGGATTGTGATTTTTCCTTGAGACACGTTGACATAGTCGTATATGTTGTTGGACAATAGACATAAATCTGCGAAGCATTTTGAAAAGAAATTAATCACAATGTAACTGACTTTTGACCTGATGCGATGACTCGACACTCGTAAGAAACGTTTGAACATTATATAGAAATCAAGTTTGAGAAATCAAGTTATGCTACGACGTAACATTCGAGAAAGTATTTTCAGATACGTCAGACGCTCGTCATTGTCGCAGAATCGTTGAATGATCTCTCGGTTGAACTTGGTCTCTTCCTGACATGCGAATGCTAGAAAAGAATTGGTCGATCAACGAAAAGCCCCCGAAAAGTTTGTTGTTATTCTCTGATTGTTGCTTTCTGTTTGGTCCTCTACTGTCGCGGATGAGCGAGAAAGTGTTGGCGCAGTAGGGAAGAAAGGTGCGTTTCGGAGCTGATCGGGGAGCGGGTGGACCGTGGGGGCTCGATTTTCCTTTTTTCTTTTTTCTTCTTCTCTTCGTTTTTTAACCTCGAGAGTGAAAATATCTACCAATGAAAGTATTCCTCCCCCAATCTCCCCGCGCCCCGATTGCGGCGGCAGGAAGCTTTCGCAGGCGGGGCGCGAGGAGGTGATGAAAACCTCGGCCCAACTTTTCCATCAGCCTTGCCTTTTTTCTACTTTCTCTGCGAATGCCAATTCTTTTTCAACACCGATTTGCGAGAGGGAAGAATGAAATAAAATTCCTTCCCCTTTCGTCGTTTCGTCGTTTCGTTGCGAAGCAAACGATCGAATTTCGACAAAAGCGATTCGAAAAGTTGGCCAAGATGTTTTGTGCACCGTGGGGTTGGACTTACGTCCGTCTCTTCCATGTCCGCGGCGTCGTTGACTCCCGGAATTCTGGTCTTACCCTGGCTAATGTACCAATAGTCCCCGATCCGGTTGCTCAGCAGGGTTAATTCTGCATTATTTTGTTTCGGTTTTCAAAGCTGCCTGCTTTACGAGCGTTGTATCGTTGACACTACCACTTGCAATCGCTCTCAATTTTACAATTTCTCTTTTTAGTCTTCTCTCAATTCTAAACACTTTTTTTTCTTTTTTTTTTCGTTGTTGTTCTTTTCTTTCGATCATTGTTGCAAGACTTTGCCAATGAAAAATTCATCATGAGCAATTGCAAGATGCGCATGAGAGAGAGAGAGAGAGAGAGAGAGAGAAGGAATAGAACACGAGTCAAAATGATTTGCGATAGGCTGAAAGAAAGAAGAGCAATAGAGAGGAGAAAGAAGAAAGAGAGATGTACGAACAACGAGAAAGAGAAAGAAAGAATAGAGTACAGAGATGAAAGAATTAAAAGCAAGAATGATAGTCTTCTGTGGTTGCCGATCTTGCCGCGAATATTATTATGTGTGCTGTTACAAAAAAAAGTATGATTAAATTTTAATGAGAAATGGTGCGTCGATGAACTAGAATAAACAAACGGGCAAAGAGAAAGAGAAAGAGACAGAGACAGAGACAGAGAGAGAGAGAGAGAGAGAGAGAAAGAGCAAGAGCAAGAGAGAGAAAGAGAGGAAGAATATGTGACAAACAATGATAAATCTCAGCACATGTATATATGTATATATACTGAAACCAAAAGACAACAACACGAAGCTTTGAAGAATTGTTTCGCTTCTGTAGAAAAAGTAGATTGCTAATAGGTAAATAAAGTAACATTCAGAGGAGTTTAGCGGCAATTTTCAAGATGAAATTGTTCACGTTCTGGCTGTAAAATGTATATCTATCGACAGCGTCTTTTTAGAAGTTTAATCTTAAAGAAATTATTAGGAAATCCTGTGTCTCTACTCTTTAATTATCTCTTAACTTTTCTTCCTCTTCGAAAGAGTATATATATTTTCAAATGAAACGATCGATGAAGAAGAGAAACTTCATAATTTCGCGTAACGTAACGTGAACTTTTCCATCTGGAGCATCGCGACAGAAGAGTGCTTGACCGGTCAAAAGGAAGCACTTACATCGGTGATTAAAAGTTCCTCGCCATCATCGAGGCCAGGGATAGTCGTCTTGCCTTGTGAGACAAAGTAGTAGTCATGGATGTTGTTGGACAGCAGCAACATTTCTATAGGTGGCCAAGAAAGAATAAAAACAAACATGCAGGTATTAACTACAGAGTGAGGGTGCCATGTTTTCTGGTGGCTTTCCTTCGGAGTGCATCTACAAGGACTAGCTTATACATAAACTCGTATGTCGAGGACGAGGGACGATTTTGTTAAAAATAATAATCACCTAGTAAATCGTCGATCGAGAAAGTTAACTCGAACAATTTGATCTACGCTACGTTGTTCCAGGGGGGGTGGCGGGGGGGGGGAAGGAATCAACTTCCTAAATTGTCCTTCCGTCCGTAAGTTAGATTTAGGTTAATATATTTTCCTCTGTTTTATTAAAATATAACTGTTTCCTCAGTTATATTTTCACTCTGCTTTTTAAAAGTCTTTCTTTCTGCTTCTCTGCTTATTTCCCTCCATCGGCCATTTAGGACAAGTTAGGATCTCGATTCTCGGATTTTATTAATTCTCATTAATAAGTAGTCACAAGAGTAAGGACAGCGTACGGTATAGTTTTCTGAAATACCGCATATTTCGTCGCCATTAGCACGGCTCCTTTCAACTTCCTTCTGTGGAAAATTCAACGGCAGATCTCGACGAAAGTCCTGTACTTTAAAAGGACGTTGATCGAGTAGAACTCGAGCAGGGGTGTAACTCGCAGAGAAATACAAAGGTCGTGATTGAACGAATTTTTCGGCACGATGTAAATAAAAGGGACGAACGTGTGTGGAAACGAAAGAGATACGCGCGTATCACCTTGGTATTTCTCTTACTCCAGGAGAAATTTGGGGGTGGGGGGGGGAGGAGAAATTTTTCCAACCTACAACAAACGCTACAAACAATTCAAAAGAAACTTGATGAGAAAGGGTTGTTTGGAAAGGGGAAATCGAAACAGAAGTATAATAGTAACAACAGCAGCAATAACAACAACAACAACAACAACAACAATAAGAGAAGCCTTAAAGAATATTGGCATCTAATGTAGCAAAGAGGTAGGAGAAGAGGCGATAAAGGAGAGAGAAAGTGAGAGATGCCTATAGCCCTGGCATGAACGTCAGGTTCTTACGTCCGTCAAAGTACACTCCTCGCCGTCGTCGACGTTTGGAATGGTGGTCTTGCCTTGAGAGACGAAGTAGTAGTCGTGGACGTCGTTCGAGAGGCAGCACATCTCTACATAGAACGAGGATCAAACAAGTAAGAAAGTCTGACAGAATGGGGAAAGTAGATCCAGTAGGACAGTCGGTGTGTGTACCGCTGGTTGCACGTTTGCAATATCAAGATTCGATATCACGAACACCTTCGATCACCGAGTTACACACCGAGGTAGCACTGTTTCTCCTGCAACCTGACGCTTTTTCTAATCTCGCAGTTTAAATTAAAACTAGACATCCTACGACTCTTGTCCGAAAGCAAAGACAGAGGAGAACAGGGAACACTCTGAAAGGATTTCTTTACCTGTGAACGATATCCAAAAACAAAAAAAAAATAGCGATATCGCTGATATAATAAGTTTCGTAGTTTGGTCGAGTGTTTCCAATGCGAGGACCATCGTCGCACACACACACTGAACGAAAACGTACCTGCGTGTCAAGAAAAAAAATCGACAAACCGATCGTCTCTCTCGTCCTAGAAGACGAATCTCACACGATTCACCAAGTGAATTCGCTGCACTTAAAAAGGTCCTAGCTATCTGCTATCATCTCGATAGAACAATGTAATTTGTTTTTGTATTATATAATTTGTCGAGTAAATCGTGCACTGAATAACCTTACCCTTCAAGCCAGTGACCGAGCCTGACATCATTTGATAAAAGATGTGGTAAGAACGTTCCAGAGTCTGTTGAGAAATGACACGAGCCTTCTCCAGTAGATCTGTATGCGAATAAATTAATAAAGATTTATTTAGCATTGTTTCCGTCTTTTCCGCAAGATTGTTGAAATTTTCGTTGAAACGTTTCGAAGCGTTCGTAATTGCGTTTGTCGTTCCGAATATAACGCGTCGCGACGCAATCATTTGCTACGATACGTAAGTATGATGCAAACTACATCTAATAAGATGAAACGAAACGTACGTGCGACGAATGTATTGTTATTTTTAAAAAAAGCCGGCAACGAGTCGAAGCCAACTTTCTTCGAAAGATCTATTTATACGTGCGTACAATAATCGATGGATAGATATATCGACAGCGATAGAGATGGGAAATTTCAAATGGAAACTTACAGGTCTCGATATCGGCACCAGCCAGTTTTCCAGACGGTCCAAAGTGAATACGGATGAATTTACCCTAATCGACGATAGGGAAGAAATTACAAGTTGCTCGTTGAGAAGAGAAAAGATTAAGGAAGGTAAGAGCCAGTACTTACGAAACGCGACGAGTTGTCGTTACGGACGGTCTTTGCATTACCGAACGCTTCCAAAACAGGGTTAGTTTGGACGACCTGATCTTCCAGGGAGCCTTTCTTTTGACTCGCTGCATCTTCGCTCTTCTTGGTCGAGGCACCGACGGTGGCAAAGTACGCGATTACTTTCTTCGTGTTTTCAGTTTTCCCGGCACCAGATTCACCGGTAATCAACATGGACTGATTTTCACTGTCTGTGGAAAAGAAGAAGAAGAAGAAGAAGAAGAACGATGATTTGCTTTGGTATCAAAAATAGCGCAACATTTCTACAGCACATGACACGCTATACTTACTAGTGAGCATATTGACGTATGCACCGTCAGAGATGGCGAAAATATGCGGTGGCACTTCGCTACGTCTTTTGCCTCGATAAAGTTTCGCGCATCTAAACGTGTATACGGGGAATCGTCTATAGGGGTTGATGGCTACGCAGAAGAGGCCGGAGTAGGTCTGAAAATGATAACGAGGCGCGTCATCGCAATGAAACTTGTTACGCGGTGAAATACAATAAAAGGTACAAAGATGTATCTGTGACGATTTCTTTGACGATTTGTTTTCACTTGAATCGACTTTTTCGTTCTATTCGCTGCGCAGACTGTCCAATTCTTCACATTTACATCAATGTACATGTACACGTGTGTAATTTACAATCAAAGACTATGCACTACGCTTTTTAACGAATAAACATCACACTTTGACTAGTTTTATACTAGTTTTTTTTTTGCTTCAAAGTTTATGACGTTCGACAACACTATTTTGGAGCAGCCAAATAGTGTTATGCTCTGGGTTAATGAAACAAGAAAAAAAAAAAAAAAAAAAAAAAAAAAAAAAAAAAAAANTACACTTTAGGATGGGAACGTGGTTTTTCGTAAGTAACTCGTGTCTTGAGACGAGAACTTGTTCGTAGTCGGCAATTAAATTCGATCAACCACGCTCGTGGTCAACAATTTCCCTTGAAAACGTGGAGGCAGGCAGAAGGAAGCAACAACGACACGCCGCTACACGTACAGGTGTTTTGTCAGACGACGTTTGTCAATTGACGTTGCGTACGACGATAATCATGCATCTGAGAGGAGAAAATACTTGGAGATTCGTAGCCTAATGAACGACCAAACGAATTGGAAAACACTCGAAATACGATCGAGTGTAAAATAATGAGGAGAAGATGGTGGGTGGCGATAGAGAAGAGAAAGAAGACGCGAAGAAAAACGTGGTGGCACGTTCAGGTGCTTTTATCCAACGTTTTCGACATTGCAACAAATGCAATTTCCACTTGTGGAAAACAAAAGGAAGAAGAAAAAAAGGAAAAAAGAAAAAAAAAGAGAAATACGAAGAAACTCAGAAACGTTCGCGACTGGATAGCAGGAAGGGTGCAATCTCTCCGAGGGTGAAATAATCTTACGTAGATGAGTTTGGCGTAATAACGTTGTTTCAAATTGTGAAGGACCGAAGCATCGTTGAGATAAGTTAAATTTGACATATCCTCGCATTTTTCGTATTTCGGTGGATTCACTTGCTGCAGTTGGTCCTTCTTGAAGTCCTTCGTCTAGTTTTATCAGGGGAAGAAAGATACGGCTCGATTAGTGAAAGTAGAAAGAAAGTTAAACTTACGTAAATTAAATTGTTGTAGTAACGTTGTTTCAAGTTGTGCAACACGGACGCCTCGTTCAGGAATGTCAAATCAGCCATATCCTCGGTTTTCTCATATTTCGGCGGATTTACTTGAGCCAATTGGTCCTTGCGGAACTGTTTCGTCTGCACGGGCATTCCTTTTTTTTATACACATTTCATTCTATCCTGCCTTATCGTAGAAATTTAACCTCACTCTATCGTCCTGTTACCTTTCACGTCGGAAACATTTCGTCGCCAGTTTTTTTCAAAATCAATCAACCGTTCGGAATGACGATACTTGAGCTTTTGATCAAATTCATTTTTAACAAATCATTAACTAATTAAATTAAATGACAAGTATAAGAATAAAAAAAAAAAATACAATATTACTGAAGAGTCATTATTTTTTCAAAAACGAGGCAGCAGGACCGATAAATATAAAAGTAGTGTCATCTATACGATGATTAACATCACATGTGAAAGCGAATTATTTCCTCTGAAGTTTTCCAATCATCGGCACCGGGCGAAATGATTTTAAACGAAAGTGTATTTTTAGCGTTCTCCTTTCTTTTTTAGTTTCACGCGTAATAAGAAGAGTCGAACGTGCGAGTGAATGGTTCCCTACATCCTTTGGCCCTACCTCATCCCTCTCCCTCTTTCGCTTCCGATGCTCTAAATTTACATGATATGTCGAGCCGCGCGTTTCGTCAAGTGACGTTTCAATTTATTATTACCAATGGTAGCGATGATGCTAACAATAGCATTTCAGCGTCGGTTAACGAGAAGAGAAGAGAAGAGAAGGTAGGGTTTGCTGAACCATTATGTAACCCAACCAAATGTTAGAACCGTGGCATTTCGCGCATCGCTATGTGTCCCGAGCCGAACAAAAATAACCGCTGCCAGCGAAATCACGGAGAATACGACGAAAAAACCGGCGAGAGATACAAATATAGATGTATATGCCCACACGTGTCTAATCGCACGTAGATACATACAGGTTCTGATCCCAGTCATAGATGCATATTACACCGATAATTTGCCATTTGTCGTCTATTGCTTTGGGAGAAATCGAAAAAAAAAAAAAAAATAAAAAATGATTCTAATGGAAAAATATATATCTGTCTCGTGAAGAATAAAGTCCTGAAGAATAAAGTAAAACGACGGACTTAAGTTTTAATCATTCGGTCTTGCAAACTCGCGACTTGACGCGGCGCGAGAGGAGGAGCGAGCCAGTATTTAATATCGGGACGTTAGGCGATGGCGAACGCCAACGGTTTTTACCTTTGCCAAAAATAACGTTTCAACGGAGTCTGATACGATGAACCTCTGCTATTTTGTTTTCTTTTCGCGTACGTAGGAAGCCACCGTTGGCTTCTTCCCAGCCAAACTGCTCTACAGCTCTATCCAATTTAGGCGACTGCGACGCGACAGAGACATAGATAAGAAAATTTATTACTCCGTACTTCTTAATTCCTGAATGAGGATACGACTGCCTAAATATATGCGCGCGCGCGCGCGCGCGTGTGTGTGTATGTATGTGTGTGTAGCTAGTAAAATAGTATTGACATCAAGTGATACGAGTGAAGAAACGAAGGATGATGATGATGACGATGACGTACCTCGCCGCCAGGTAACGTGACGGAAACAACATCACCCTTGGTTGCCTTGATTTCACCAAGAAGGTAACCATCCTTCTCGTCCGGCACCCAGCACGCCTTCTTCGCGTCGTACGGTTTCGTCTGGTCGATTCTCTTCTGCTCAAGGGAGACGAAAAGGTACGGGGTTGGGTCCTCGTCCTCCTGTGATTTCTTCGGCGGCGGCATCTTGGATTATATCCTTTCTACTCGAATGATTGGATGATTTGTTCGTCTACTTGTCTCCTCCTCCTCCTCCTCCACCTCCTCCTCTGGCTCCCAGGAAGGTCTTCTACGTGCCTTCTACGTCGTCGTTTTCCCACGTGTCGATACGATGGGAATTAACTTGCTAGTTTAATTTCGTTTCTTCGCTCTTATTCTCGTTCCTCGGAGAATTCGGCGGCGGACGGACTACTTCTGGCGGCACGATCTGGGCGGCCCTGTTTCACAAACAATCAGCCCTGTGTTAGTTATTATTAGCTCACGTACACGCGAAACCTCTTCATCTTTCTATTTTATTTTAGACAATGTGTACGACGTGCAACACGTCGCATGCAATATCACTCTGAGTCGTTATCCTACTTATCGTTTCCTACGCCCTGTTCCTTCTTGTTTCTATCTTTTTCCAGCTTGGAAAATTTCCAAAGCTGTTATTTCCTTAAATCTGCCGATAGATGTACTCATAACATTATTACAGTAGAACTGAGATATTGGAAACTCAATAATTTCGACTTATACTCTGTGTGATTAACTAATTAACAAGTAAATTGTTTTACTTTTTATTTCAATCGAATGTATCGTCGTCTCGTCTTTGTCGTTATTGTTTCGAAATTACTATGAAATTTATTATTATTAGTATAAATAATACGTGTCGTCGAGTAATATCCGTTAATGTGTTGCTAAGTATTCGCATCGAGATTGCTTCAACAACTAAAAAGCAATTATAAAACGTGTTGTGTAACGATACGATTCGACGGCCAACAGGAAGTCACGCAATAACGTAACATTGTATAATAGAAAAGAAAGAGAGAAATAAATAAATAAATAAATAAATAAATACAGAAAGAAAGAAAGAAAGAAAGGGGAAATTGTACAATTTTTTCACTTTTTTACATTCGTAATAATTTCCTTCCCTTTATTTGGAAAATGAATACGTGAAGAAGAACAAGTGAGAAAATCATTCATCCGTACGCACGGAACGTATAAATCGTAGAAATGTACGTAGAACTAAAAGAGGAATAAATTACGTAATGGAAGTGCGGCGTAAATTAAGAGATAACTCGAAGAAGTCGTTTCCGGTCTTGTGCGAAGAGAAAATCACTCGAGAGTAATTTGGTAGCCGAGTTAAAATAGGATAGGACAAACGTATCGAAGAAGTTGAAACGAGACACCGTGTTTCGAATCCATCCAAAAAAAGCAACCAGTGCTTCTGGAGCTGCGTGTAACGGAAATAAAAATGGCGCGCGCACTACACCGTTGCCGTTTCTTCGAATTCCCTTTTCAATTGCGGATCACGTGTTTCAAATTTCACGCACTTTGGAAAACTGGCTACCGACTACTTTCAGACGTCCCGATTTGATACGTCATCGAGGAAGCGGATATATATATATATATATATATATATATATATATATATATATATATATATATATCTCCCGGGAGAGGGTGCAAATGTAGCGACATTGTTGTAAGCGTCTGACCAAAAAATTCTACGACAGAAACTGTAAAACGAGTAAGTGGAGAACGGTTAGGANAGACAAAAAAACAAAAAAAAAAAGGAAAAAAAAAATTGCTTCGTACGATCGACGTGTTTTCTCATTCTCTCGGCGAGAGAATTGCATCGCGTATCCTTTCGTTCGAGAGCACCGTTTAATGACGCACTGTTTATGGCATTCATCACCAATGATGACGTCACCGACGTCGCCGTTGAAACTCGCGAAATTTCAAAAAGTGTCACTGCCCGTTTTACGCTCCACGAGTACGTGTATTAAAAACAGATGGGGGAGGGTGAAGGGAAGCCGCGAAGGGAGTAGAAGAAAAAAATTCGAAGAAGATAGAAAACGATCACTTTCGAACGTCCCGCGTTATGGTTTGTTTTTTTTTCTTTTCTTTTCTTTTTTTTTTTTGCACCAAAAGAAGAAGGGCCACACGCGAAATTGTCCCTCTCTTGACGACGAGAGATCAGCTCCTTAGTAATAAAATAAGGATTACACCTCAGAATCGAACGTCGATCACAGGTTCGAGGCTTGAGCTCGAAAGTCACTAGCTGTAAATTTGAACTGTATCCACAGCTTTTCGGTTTTCCCCCGATTCTGCTCTACCAATTTCCAAGAGGCAAAAATTGTAATTGTATCGAACTTGTATGAATCGCACTTTCCCCTTTTACCTAAGCGAATCCTTCGCGACGCGGGGTGGTTTGAAATATACCACGGGCGAGATCACTAGACATCACTGCGAATCAGGCTAGAGGCCGGATTATTAAAACGAATGCTGGCGAAATTCCCTAGGCTTCTCTCTCACGATCACGTTATATATCTTTCGTTTCGTTTATATCTTTTCTGCAGCCTTTTTTCCTCCTTTTTTTCTTTCTTTCTTTCTTTTCTTCGGACTTTGTCTCTTTAACTCGCAACTCTCTCTGCTTCGGCGGTCTTTACACGATTTCTCGGCGCGTACTTGGATGGGACTTCTCGCTTTTCTCTCTTTCGTTTGCCTTTCGAGCCAAAGCGTATAGCGGCCCGATATATATATATATATATATATATATATATATATATATATTTTTGNGCGTAATCAAAAAGAGAAAAAAATCGAACAATCGGACCAACACCGACGTTCAGCACTTACGTTAGAGAGCCGTTCTGTCGGGGAAACGCGCGGGGGCTCCCAATATAAGCGCGTGCAACGTGATCCTAGAATGTAACGAGCTCGACGATTGGCCGGCCCTCTTGGCCAATGAGAGGCGACGTTAGTTCCGGGGCCAATCTACCTTTTTAGGTGGAGATGATACCAAAAGTGTGACAAGGGGTGGCCGACGGAAAGCTACAACCGTCTCGATCGGCCGAGTGAGATGAAAATAGACGTTGATACGAGACAGGGAATTACCTTCAGCGGGCTCATTTTCTGCCATGTCCATTTTTTTCCTCTCTTCCCGTACTTCAACCCTATCTTCGACTCTCTTTTCCCTCGACCCTGATCCCCTCGGCCCTATCCCCCTTTCCTGAAATATCCGCTCGACTACCCAGTCGTTTTAACGTCGGCCACGTCTTCGTCTTCGCACCGAGTGATCCGCAGCTGTAGATACCGAGTTTTTCATATACCTACTACATCAAGATCACTGGTACACGTGGAAGACGCACGTGCTCGATAATAGCTGCAGCAGACACCGATAAATTTCACGGATAAATCACGTCGCCACCTTTCGCCCGTCCCGAGTCTACAACTGAATTCTTTCCCCCGCAAAATCACACGCGTAAATGATTTAAAAGAAAAAAAAAAAAAAAAAAAAAAAAAAAAAAAAAAAAAAAAAAAAANTTTTCACGTCATTCGTTTCTTTTCAACAAGACTGTCTTTTTCGAATCTTCCGGATACATGTTAACACGTGACGAAAACTACCTGCTGTTCGTCATTTTGAAATACGTACGATCGTTATTAGTATTAGTGTATCGAGTATAGCATGCACGTGTGAGATTCATTCTGTTATTAAAGCCAATTTCCGGTCGAAATTGCTTCCAATATAACGATTTAATGCTGCCTCATTTATCATGCGTACGGTAATCACCGTTTCATCGAAAATTCGACAAATTCAAAGGTGAAAAATGCTCGAGCATTTGTTCGTTTGTTTCTCCGTTTACACGTGACCTTTGCCGAGGAACAACATTACGATTGATTCGACCTAAACCACCAAATATCTGTGATCGAACATTGGCTCGTACAATTTTACACATTGCACCTGTTATGTAAAGTAGTTGCTCGTTACCAAAGATATTTGGCTATCTCTAGTGATTGGCGCCTCGTTAGAGAATTTGCATTTTCAATGAATGGAATAATGACATTTCTCTTCCCTGATAACTATCGTTTCACTCTCGTTACTCTCGTCGCTCATTTCCCTATCCTGTGCCGAATTCCGAATTTTTACAATCACGTCTGTTTTATTTACTCTTTCTGCTCTGCTGTATGCAACCTTGAACAATTGGGATCGCGATAGAATATAATTGGAACATTCGTAGCCAAAGTGACGCAAAGACAGAGAAACTTTGAATTGAAAGTGTTGAAACGTAGCTTGAAACAGCATTTGATGTAATCTCAAGTAATTAGTCATGGATTTCTTTCGTCAGGATTATTTTACTTAATTAATTTAATTTATATTCAAACTAATAGACTTATATCACTTAATTTTACTAAATTAATTTAATTTATATTCAAACTAATAGAATTTATATTGACAAAGGAATAATTAATTTTATACCTTCGTTAATATTCTTTTGAGCTACACTGTGTTTATGGAATGTAGGTTCATTAAATTTAATTAGGGAAATTATTTTAATTTTAATTTATTTTAATTTATTTTAATTTATTTTATAATAAGATTAATTTATTGATTTAAATATTTATTTGTATTTTTAATAACTTGTTGCTTGTTATCATGGGAAAATTTGTATAAATTTTTAAGAATCTTCAATTGTAAAAAATGGTGTCGTGACCAAGTTGATTGAATTCCTAGTGACACGTTAATGCTAACATTTACGCAAAGTAGCTACGAACGTTTCAAACGTCAGTCCGAATCCGTTTACAGAATTTACATCGTTGGGCGAACAAAAGTTATTACTAAGCGACTGCCTTTCGATTTTGGAAACAATCTCGTTCGCTTGATTGGCGCTAGTTGGTAAAACGCTATCAATTCTGAAATTTACATGCACCTTTGCACCTTTGCACTCAAACTATACGCCAATGTATATATGTTTAATAAATAGTCCACTAAATTCATCTCGCAAAGCTTTCAAATCTTTCTCAGATTCTATTTCAATCGAATCCCCCGGCTGTTCATCGATACTCGATAGATGTACGCATATCGCAGATACGATGCACGCGCGCAGTAGTTGAGGACGTTCTATAGTCAGACACACGGAATATATTATGAAACGGATATTCGTTATTCAGAATACATGTAGTTGTATTGTGATAAACATTTTGCCCGGAAACGTTACAGATGGAAAACCACCATTTGTAACCAGAACTCTATTTTGACAAATTATAACAAACGATTGATGTTCTAAAATTGGATTCAAATCCACATTCAAATGGAACTTTTCCTTCTAAATTTAATATTTTATTTAATAAGATTAGTTTGTTTAAATTAAAAAGTAAACTTGAAATAATTAATATGATAAAGAGGAATAGTAAAATTATATATACTATTTTATTTTAAATTTTTTGATTGGAAATTAAATGTAATTTATTATACTATACATGTATTAATTAATTAATTAAATTAATACGTAATGAAAAAAATAAAGAGATAATCAAATTACATCGAATTAATGAAAAATGTAATTTATATATATTCGAGTTAATGAAATAATTAATATTAATGTTCCAATAAAAACATGAGAGCCTGTAGATCAAAAAAAAAAATTGATCTATAAATTCTCTCATTTAAACAAAAATGTGAATTTCTATATTCAGTTAATTGAATTAAAGAAAAATAGAATCCTGTAATAATTGTGAATAATAATATTTTTCTAATATTTTTATAAAAATTATTATTAATGAAATATAAATGTCTTGAAGTAGTATAAACTCCTGAATTAATTGAAGTGTTTAATAAAAATGTTTAATAATGGAATTTCAATATAGTTAAGTACTTTAATTATTTTTGGTGGTTATGTTATATTAATTTCAATTGATGGAGAAATAGAATATCAACTGATAGTCGAACGTATGGCGCATTGTATCCTGTGTGTATATATACACACATACACACACGATAATTGTGAATAATATTTTTATTCTAATATTTGTATAAATAATATTTTTTTAATATATAATAATATTTTTATTCTAATATTTTTATAAAAATTATTATTAATGAAATATAAATGTCTTGAAGCAATAAAAACTTCTGAAATAATTGAAGTGTTTAATAATGGAATTTCAATATAATTAAATACTTTAATTATTTTTGCTGGTCATGTCATATTAATTTCAATTGATGGAGAAATAGAACATCAACTGATAGTCGAACGTATGGCGCATTGTATCGTATATATATATATATATATATATATATATATATATATATATATATATATATAATAATTTNTCGTTCGCAACATGGACAACGAAATTCTTCGTTACAGGTTTCGGATATGCCACCGAAAAGTAGTAATGCAACGTTAATTTGTATTTGTCACGTGTAATTAATATTGTTCTAGACCAAGTAGGAAATACTATGAATACGTAGACGGTAACGGAATTCGGAATGTATGGAAATAGACTGGTTGCGCAACATGCCTGGTAAATTAAGATTCTGACGCGGATAAATGCCATAGCGATGTTTATCGCGGGACTTTTTAAAACAACGCGTGCTCGTAATATAAAAATGACACGCGTATATGCAAGCGTAAAAAAGAAAGAAAAAAATAGAATTTGAAGTCGCTTTTCTATGGATTGTGACCTTCTTTCTTTCTACGATTGTCTCGCTTGAAGCGAAGAGAAAGAAGAAAATGAAAAATGGGACGCGTGAGCATAAACAGTGATGGAGTTGGTTGAAAGTTTATTTACAATTGAGAAACAAATGTTAAATAATAACAGACAGATCGACTTTCATTCCAACTTTCATCGATTTCTAATTGCTCTTGTGTACATAATGTACATTGACGAGATTTTTTTAAGAGTTTTTTCCAAATTCGAAATTACGGACGGAGAAGAAGTTTTCCTTTACGACGATGAAGCTCGCGTATTTGAAGGTTCCGAGGAAATTGTTAAAGACCACATCCTGTGATTAGTTCTTAAATCGTAGTCTCGAATGAACACGTTGAGGCACTGAATATATACATTCCATAGCATTCTTTGCATAAATCGTGTACAATATTCTCCACATTCTATAGATTTCGTTCGAACCGTCAATGTAAAGAAAGATCTTTTTGAATGCATACATATGTAGAATTATTTATACTATTTATGCACTAGACTGTTCCCTTTTTTAACCCAACGTCACACCTTGAATTTATAAATTTATAAATTGTTGGAACTAAAAATTACCCGAAGGATTTTCTTCATCGAACATGACAGACGCACGATGGGATCTTTTATTAATTATTCAACGTGTAACATACTGACAAAATTATAGCGTGCCATTTACAATTTTATGCATTTTCATGTTCTGCTTGATTATCCAGAGAATTTTATAAGAAATAAAAAATTGTGCTAACTGAAATTCATTAACCACTATTGACACTCTTTGTTGTTCGTCTATTCTGTCGTTATAAATACCATGTATTTTATCATAATAAAATGTATCGCGCATCAATTAATAATTTTCACCAAGAAATGAATTTCTTTTTAAACGTTGGTCAAGTGTCACTCGCGAAAGTTCCATTTGTACAACGTGTCCAATGCAAATTTCGATAAGCAAATATTTTCGACTTGACGGAAGATGAAGGAAACATTCACGCGGTTGCGTGTGCGGAGAAGAAAATTCCAGGATGTATCTGCGATTACGTTTAAGTCGGTCGCACGAATGCGGACAAACGATGCCGATGAAGAGACGAGAGAAAGAGGCAGCGAGGTCTTAGAAGACAGATAGTCGAAGTAAGAGCAGAAGAGGCCGAATCTAAGATTATTTCGGGATTGGCCGGAGATAAACCGGGCCAACGTCGACCGAACTAAGTGAAACGAAGTGAACGGAGCCTTGAGGTTTGAGTCATCATTTCTGAACTCGAATTTGGCTCGTTCGCAAAATTACGCACAACACCGTATAGTAATCAAGCATCTCTATATTTCCGTGCGTTATTTCTTTTTCCTTGTCGATTTTTCGCTACTCCGTCCTTATTATTTCTTTCTTTTCTTTTTATCTCATCCTATTCCATTCTATTAAAATTGTCTTTTGCTTCATTCCACTCATCGTAACATTATTTTCTTTCCATGGTCATGGATAAATTTCCCTTTCACAGCTACTTGGAAAATTTCGTGTAACAAATGATCTCGTACGTGTCACGTTGGAATTATAGAATAGATGAATCACTTTAAAAGATTTGCTTTTTAAGTAGTGTTATAAACGACAAGTACGACATATACGCGATCGCACAAATAAACATTCAACAGAGATACAGAAATAAGAATGATGAATAGAAAAATCGCGTAATCACGTATTATTTCAAATTTTTCATTAACGACAGGCGACAGTATTATGCGATTATGTTTCACCTGAGCATCGCGTTCGTAACTAATTGTACAAGATCGAACAGAATGATCGGACGAAACTTGTCTGTTTCATACAAGGTCATGGAGAGAACGAAAGAGCGAAAGAATGCACGTTGATAATCGTGTGTGGTGGAAGTTGTGCGAGCACTAAACGGAAAACAATTTGGCTGCGAGACAAGAGGAACACTGGTGTTGCATTACGTCTGGTCAAAAAGGATGAGCGCCAACCAGTGCCGACCCATTTGTTTCAATATCTTGCAGCCAATGCTCCGTGAGCACTACTATTTCGAAACATTTTTTTTTTTTTTATAAATAAAAGAACATCCACCGTTCCTGCTTTTTCCGATGGAAACTGTGCATACAAGTGTGTGGCAGATCAACTTCCTCAAATGAATCTATTCCAGTCGTTATCTATATATAATTCGTGACGAAATTATTTCCACGAGCATCGTTCATGATAAATTTCCGTTCGGAAAGGCGTTTGCTGAATGGAATTCGAACTCGTTTGTATAATCGAGACACGCTTGGAAATGTAGCCGTCCATGTAAGAAACTTTTCCAGGAAAAAATGAATCGAGATTCAACTTCAATAATTCCAAAGCCAATACAAATGCAAGAATCTTACTGTGTAGAATATTCTGGTTTGTACGAGTATGCTACAAGGCTGATCCAGAGAGAGAGAGATCGGGATAATCAATTTTGAAACGTGAACATGGTAGATCAGACTACACGAATGAGTTATTTAAAATTCTGCATTACATTGTGCAAACGATATACGATGATTCACGTATCGCGGGAGCAACGCTGGGGAACATTTGTTGTAAATGGCCGCGGTCTGTCTATCTGAAACGGAAACGTGGGTTCATCGAGAGAGGAATGTTATAATTATATCGGCGTTCACTGTAATTCAGAATTGGTATTAACTGATGAAAATAATGTCATGCATTTGGCGCCAGATCAATGATAGAGTGCCGCGTTGTGCGCCAAATATGTGACAATATCTAACATCGTAGTCCGCCAAATATGCAGCCATGTACGCGAAGAAAGCAAAGAGCAATGAATTCGTTCGAGACCGGATCAATATCCAGGGAAGCCAATTAGTTACAATCGTTCCCATTATCAGTCTATGAAACTTATAAAGTTTCAATTAAACGAATTATCGTTTTCTTTTTTTTTAATTTTGAATGAGTAAACATTTTGTGTATAATATAAATTTTATCTGTTAAACCTAACCTATATACACGATAGGTATGTTGCAGTCACAATTTTCGAACATGCAGCAGCTACACGGAATGTCGGAATTATCATCTGGTAGATCTATAGTCTATATTGTACGATATGTATTTAGTTATTTGACGTTTCAAAACGTCAATTCAGTTTCAAATATTACCGAGCACTTGTTCTTCAATCTAGCTGGTACACTTTTATTATAAATAGACATTTAACGATATCGCATCGGTCGGCTTCCGAGGAAATGAAAAATAATTTCAGCTACGTTTGCAATATTGCAATCCTACTGGAAACTCGATCAGAAAGAACTATACAGCGTTATGTTCAATTTATATTATCTGGAATCGTCATCGTCATCAGGATATAAATATATTCTAATAAATAAACTTATTAATTTATCATAACTAATAAATTTATTCTAATAAATAAACATATAACAAATATATAAATATATTCTATCAGTTTCAGTTCATTATTGGATAAAGTAATTGCAAAATTTCAAATAAAAGAAAAAGCATGTGTTTTTTCATTAAACGATTCCCTCAGGAGCTTATAGCGTAGAAAGCAACGTGTTTTCAAGCTCACATCTAAACAGAATTACGTAATGTCTATTGCAAGTGCCTAATTTCATTCCAGGTTCCGGCAGAGCACCACCCTCGTCCGTTTCGTTTTGGCTTTTCTCGTCCCACCTTCATCGTCTTGTACCTTAATTCTTGCTTAGCCACCTCCTTCCCGTTGCGTTCTGGGGCTAACAGTAGCTATTTTCGTTTCTTAGCGACAATATAGCAGCTCACTGCTCAACCATGCTCTATCCAAAGCGGCTTCCTCTCCTTCCTTTACGATCATTCCATTCTGTTTTGAAAATCGTTTCATTTTTCTCTTCTTTCTCTTTTCTATTCTTCTTCCCTCTCTACATTAGAAAATTACAACCTTGTAGTTTTCCGTGTATAACATCGAACTCGTTCTAAATTACCCAGTATGGAGATGACGAGGGAAAAGAGCGCAGTGATGTAGACTTGTTTTTACAAATATCTCAAATCTCGGCCTCGAATATTTTCGACATAAAAAAAATTGCTACTTTCGACGATCATACATGCTTACATTAACTATAAATTACTGGAAAAATGATTCGATCGTTAAAGTAATATCTAAAAATATAAGTAACATAAAGTAACGATCTTTTTTTCTTATTTCCTTTCTTTTTTTTTTTTTATTCGATTTTCAATCGCATTCAAATTGTAAATTGCAACGAACGCGTACACTGTAACGTAAAATTATTCGAGCAAGCGCTTCAATCTGTCAGATAGAATATTAAAATTTTCGTATTATAGACCAAGAGAAAAAAGCTGAGGAGTAATGTCAGAAGATGTAATTGAGAAAATTTACAAATTCAGCTCTTTAAGCAGGGTCTTTTGGAAATGAAAATTTGCCTGATTCATAGACATTGAAAACACTAGCGCCGCGTTGTGGCAAGTGGAAGAACTAATCAGCTATCGCTATCCTTGTCGCACGTTATCGTAGATTGGGGCAGGTGCTGCCATCTATCGCAATTTTCATTTTTACCCTTTTAGTTCCAGGCGAATTTGAAAACGTTGTGGCAAGTGGAAGAACTAATCAGCTATCGCTATCCTTGTCGCACGTTATCGTAGATTGGGGCAGGTGCTGCCATCTATCGCAATTTTCATTTTTACCCTTTTAGTTCCAGGCGAATTTGAAAAATGTATAGATGGCAGTGTTATTCACAGACAAAGAGCGCAATATTGTGCGGCAAGGACAGAGATAACAATTAGACACCATCTCGCCGCTAAACAGTGTCCCAGTATTGGTTGTGGCACCGACGAGATG
>NIPQ01089690.1:0-20200 GCA_002806875.1 Lepidotrigona ventralis hoosana
ACCCTTTCTTCCTTCGCTTCGACAATATCGTTTCTTCAAATTGTTTCGGCGTAATAAGTTCACTCTGCCAGCCGAACCTTTCACGATTTGGGAGATTTCAATTAGGGGGTCTTGTTGATATCTTTATACCGATTGTCGAAGGAAGGAATGGAACTCTTGTGTTATGAAAATTCACAGGGAATTGCCTGTTGAGCTGAATTAGTTGCGATGTGTTGGGGTGTTGTAAAGATAGACGACGAGGAGCGTAACTTTGAATCAGTCACTATAGCTTTTGCCTCGTGTGAATCACTTTTTAGTGTTATCAACACATTCCGGTGGAGTAAAAGTTTCTTGCAGATTAGTTGTACTCTGTAACAATAAAAGTTTCACGAACACGATGTTGTTTAGAACTGGTTGTCAATGTGTTAACATCAGATCTTTTTAGTGTTATCAACACATTCCGGTGGAGTAAAAGTTTCTTGCAGATTAGTTGTACTCTGTAACAATAAAAGTTTCACGAACACGATGTTGTTTAGAACTGGTTGTCAATGTGTTAACATCAGAATTGTAATAAATTAATCTACATCCATATTTTTTGCAACGAAATATTTTACTTTCTATACGGTTGAAAATTTGTGTCAATAACACTGACGCAAGTGTAACAACTGTTATTTTGAATGCAGCGAATATTAACACACTTTTAATAGAAATTTAATAATACTTATAGTAATCGTTTTCGTTTCTGTCCCATTTTAGAACAACTGTTCCATGGAAGATATCCATGAAGTATTGTACAAGTGAGTTACTTTTTATCCACAAGTAGATGGAATTAAAGCCTACTGTAATGGGACGAGCAGAGTTTAGGTTTCTAATATTAGTTTATTATAGACTTGCATAGTATAGTGAAATTTGACATTAACGTAGAACTTAACTAACAGAAGGAGTAACGGTGCAACACACGGATCGAGATATTTTACGATCTAGTTTACTCTAGATTTTCGAAAGCGAATGACCACGTTCTCGATTTAAACTTACTAATACAAGTTTCCCTAAATTTGAAGCGGTTCCCGTTTCTCGACAAATACGAAATCGAAAGGGCACTTGAGAAACGAGCACCTCGAACGAGACGAGGGGGAACATCTCGCAGGAAGGAATTATTCAAATTATCCAAATTTTCGTTTCGTCGGTGAATTGAAGTCAAACCGAGATCCGGGGGATTTAAATTCGAAATTGATGCGGGAAACGTGGGACGCTGGTTTTCGTGCATTCAGATTTGCTACCGGGATTTGTTTCCGTCTGCGGCGATATTTCTGGCCGCGATACAATTCTTGGAGTTTATTCGCGAAAAGCCACATGATGTTGACTTCCTTTCCCTACGTTGCTTTGCCCTCGTCCAAAGGGATACACCGTGGGTTTACACTGAATAAGACTATTTTTTCGCCTTTTTGACCGTAACCTCGGGGTCGCGTCGTTTCCCTCCATCTGCCCGCCATCTGCCTCGCCTGTATCGCACGTACATGGGAAAAGGATCCAGCGAACACGATGTTCCGCCAGTTGGGATTTATCTCGGCTCCCGCTCTGAGATTCCTTCTTTGATCCAGATTCTTTCGATCACCAGTGGCAAACAGACCTCACGTTACATACACGCACCTCGGGATGTCGCGTCGTCGCTGCATTCCACGTTTATTCGTTTGCCAAATTGCTTTCCAGTTTGTCCATCTCTTCTCGGGCACAGATACTTGATTACGTCTGGTGAACTATGTTTAACCAACCAAATGATTGCACGCAGCTGCTATTTGATGCGATTACTACTTTTTATGAAAAAAAATTTTTTTTTTCTTTTTTTTGGAAGATGAATGAATAGTGAATGATTTAAATTGGAAAATAAACGCGAGTATTGTACAGTTTTGTGTAATGTTTGTATTTAACGGGTTAAGCAACTGCGATTATTATTTAACGCGTGTAATAAAAAGTTTAATATTTACGTGGTAAATAAAAGTTAAAAAAAAAAAATTTCGAAGTTTCACACATTCACGCGGTAAAGAATCGAAGGCAACGATATTTAAATATTTAATGCCCAATTATCGCTTTCGCAAAATTCCACTGGAACGTTCAATTTTTCTCCATTTCGTCTGGAACGAACGTGCAGAATGTAAAATATTCCATCTCCTTTATACGAAGAATTTCATCCGCTTGCGTCCATTTTTTTTCCTTTTTGTTCTTTTTAAATTTTATTGAAATATCCATCGATCTCGAATTAGAAGAATTAGATTTTACTCGCGATAAGTAATCGATGTAATGTACAATTCTCTTCTGATATTCTTCCTTTAAATTAACAGTATCCGCATTGTCGTTTATAGAAACAATAATTGTTCTTTCATCGTTTTTTCGAGGAACAAAAGGAACGAAAGATGTGTAATTTGTAATACGCGGTGAGATTTTTGTTCCAAAAATCCGTTCCACGCGAGATTTATTTTCCCTAAAAAAAAAAAACGATCTTTGAATATTTTTCGAGGATGCCTGCGTTCGACATAAATGCATTACTTATTCATTCAACGGATCAATACCTACTATTTCAGTCAGATATAAATTAATAAAAAGACTATGTGTAGTCTGCGTTCGAAATCTCGCGGAAGAGAAACGCTCGATTTCAACGAAGTTGCGAATATTTCCTCGAAATAACACCGGAACAGCGTATCGTGTATTGACGTAAAAATTGCAAAAATTACAATAGCAAGCTAATTAAACCACGATCGATATCGTGATTAAAACTCGAACCCATTGTTTCGCCGGAAATTCAATGACCCTCGATCGACAGACTTCCAAATTACTCGGATTCTTTTTTTTTTTTTTTTGTTTTCACCAACGTGTTTTTTTTTTTTTTTTTTTTTGTTTTCACCAACGTCGGCACGCTCGATAATTTTTCCTCCCTATCGTTTATCTGGCAGATTCAAAGAAAATACTGGCTTCGTTTTGTTTGAAAAAATTCGGTCTCTGCTCCTCTCTCTCTTTCTCTCTCTTCCGATGGCGCGCACGAATTACAGCGTACTCTATATCCGTTTTATGAATTTGCATTGGGCAAATATTGCTGTCATCGGCGGGTGAAATACTGCGTTAGGTCGCGCGATCGAACCACAATTTTGCCAAGTGTACGTTACAACATCCATCGTTCCGAGTACGCGGGGAACGCGACGGCCGCGTAAGGGCATTGTTTTTAGACTGAAACCAATAAACGAACGGGTTATCGAGGGTGTGGCGACGGTGCGGTGGGGAGGGGAGGGATGGGGGTGCGCTCCCCCTTGCGAGGATTGAAGGCAAACGAAACAGTACCTACCTATCGATCCGAAAATCGATAGACGCGCCCGTTTATTCATCCAGTCGTTCGCCGAATATATTGTTTCCGCAATTTTGCTCGACATTGGATACAGTTTTCCATCGGCTCGAAACGCGCTACGGCTTATATCATGATGCTCGTAAATCCGCGCGCACGAGAGAGAGAGAAAGAGAGAGAGGAGTGGACCTCGCTACTTTTTGTCTCAGTTCGAACGAACGTAATGTTGACCGACTCAAACCTCATGAGTCTGGTTTCGCTGCCAGGCTACGAAATTATTCGATCTCCACCTACATTGCGAATTATGTAGCAGTGATCCAGGATTTGATAGTCGAAATTCGTCGGTATACGACGAGGCAGAGTTCCTTCCGTTTCTTACCCGAACTTTGACACTTTTACATTCGGGCTCGCAATTTTCGCAGAACGGCTGACAACAACTTCTGCATTTCGCGGAGTGGACTGTGAACGCAATTTTGTGAACGTAAATAAGTTGAATCTGAGTAGAAATATCCAACGAGTGTAAATATCGTCGCGAGCAGCAGTCTGATTATTATATACGTCGTTTGTTTGTTATTTCTTAAATTTTTCGCAATATTTTTCCAATTGCCTGACGAAAGGATTTGAATACGTAGAAGGAATATCATAAAATTTTACTTAAATGCAGCTCCTTCGGGAACTTCGTTGGAAAAAGTTGCGATAAAAAATACTTGCGTAGAAAACTTTTTAATAAAACTTCAAGCGGCGTTTGTTTACCGCGAAAAAGGTTCAGCTGTGTTCAAAGTTCTTTGCAACTCATCGAGTTTTTGATTGTGGTTATTCGTTCAAGTAGGGAAGTTCCCGTTGGACAAAAATTTCGAAATCGCGCCCCGTTCGATTTGTTTTTTTTTTTTGTTTTTTTTCTCCACGGTGGAAAAATTTCCCCCGGCGTATTTTTGTGCTCTAAGGGAAATAGAAATTTCGATGTCGACGAGTGTTATGCACTGGTTTTTGTTCCGCGCCCGAATTCGAAATAACAGCTGAGGAGTAACAGCGCTTCGCCGAGTAATTCGCTTAAATCTCGTTTGAACGTTTCCGATTAACCAATAGTCTCTCGTTTTATCGTTTCAAATGAGTTTTTTTTTTAGTTAAACTGGCACTAATTGCTTCCTGGCGCTTTGCGCCGCATTTTATCAGCTATTTGACTGCTGCGTGGCGTTATAAACAGTTCCGTGGGATTATGGCTAATTATGGCCGTCGGACGGCCGAATAAACATTATGATTTTATCGCTTTTTCGATTTAGAAATAAATTGGCCGCCGCCAAGTGAGTAATTCCCCATCATCAGTAAATTCCACAGTTGACTTTCATTCCGTTGAAAAACGCGTAGTAAGAAACAGGGCGGCGAAGCTCCGGTTGCACCGCCTTTTATTTTTATCGAATGTTTCTCTTGAGGTTTTAAATTTTTTTTACAGATTCGGTACCATGTTTCACTGTTTTATTGTTTGAATAAACAATTTCTTTCGATAAATGTCTCGAAATGTTCGTTGCCTTTCAAAACTCTGTCGAAAGAGAGAGAGAGAACTTTTTTTACACTAACAATGAGATACATTTAGTTACAAAAGAGGAAGGTTACTGGTTGATAATTATTACAAACAAATCATTCACAGCAATAATAATAATAATAATAATAATAATATTGCTCCGATGAAATACAGGTCGCACGACGTTAAGACAAAGAGTTAAAATTGAGATTAATCCAGGAATAATTCAGCACTCGCATCGATATTAAACCACTTTAAAAGTGGCGGTTTAATCCAGTGATGATCGCCTTTCGACTCGCGAGTGGATCGTCAACATTTCGCGAAATCTGAAATTCCGTGAGGAAAAAATGCGCCGGCGCAGAGAACGACTCGTTGTTAATTAAACCATATAATAAGCAGAGAATCGCTCGCCATGCTAATACCAAACACGTCCTACATTCCACTCTCGGCCTGCCAGATACTCCTGGCTGGAGTGGAAATTATTTGCAACGTGTAACGCGTGCAACGTGCAGCTCGAACGAGAGAGATTCCAACGGCATCCTCGACGAACGATCTAATGGCCGCGCGAATTAAGTGGCATCCTTTTTCATCGTAGATGGAATCCTTGTTATGAAGAGGCAAATTGATGTTGCCAATTATGCGAACGTTAAGTTCCTTTGCGCGCGTATTGTGCGTTGCACACGCTGTCGGTTTTCCGAGTTGCAAANGCGCGTATTGTGCGTTGCACACGCTGTCGGTTTTCCGAGTTGCAAATCGCCGGAGCGATGGTAGTTGTGGAGCCGTTCGATCGAGTGCCATCGAGCTGAAAGACAGGAGCAAACTCGTCGCTTATTCATCGTATGGGATAATGCACTCTAAAACAGCGGCCATTCGACCGGTCCCAGATATTAAAGGGAAGAAAGTAGAGACGGTTTGTGAAATGCGCTGGAGTGAAGTTACGCTCGTTCCTAGACCGCCTTCATATTTGATAAGATAGGACCTCACACTCGCTTGAGTTTACGATGCAAATACGATGCCAATACGATGAGAGTCTGTCAGACGCGAACAGTCGGACGCGATGATCGCTGGAGAAATTTCTTTTTTGTTAATTTTATGTACGACGTGTGAGATGGTTTTGTAACTTTGTTAATATTGTTAAAGGAAACGTTTACAGCCTGATGTGTAAGGTTGTAAAGTTCGAAGCAAATCCAGAAATATCACCAGCGTATATATTTCGAAGAGCTTAAAATATTTCGAGAATCAGTTGTCTGTTACGTTGGTAAATTTCATTCTATTTGACAAGATGTACATTTTTTTTTTTTCAGACTTTCAGTCCCATTTCGTTATGATGTTAATGAAATTTTGATGATTTCGAAGCTGATCACTGAAGGCGAACTAAAATTTTAGATTGATCGAATTGAATTGAATGGATTTTCAAATTAATTTAATTAAATTAAAATTGGAATCAGATCGCTTTGACGAATCACTTCGATGGAAGATTTCGTTCTCAGGAAGAGCAATTTAATCTTGCGAACAAACAAACGAATCGAATATTCATAGTGAATAAATGTAAAAGAACGCGTTCGAGAATATTAGCTCGTTCAAGCTAAATTCTTGCTCGAGCTAAATATTTATTTCGCTCTACATAGCCGAGCCGAAGGGACGGAAAGATAGAGGTGTAAAGCGTTTAATGCCCTCTCGGAAAAAAGTCGAGCTGTAAGTCGTGCCTAGCACTTTTTGAGAGTTGACCGAACTTTTAAATATATTGCACTCCGGCAGAGCCTCGGGAAACTAGAATTCTATAAATAACGAAACTATCTGGGCTGGCCGTTTCACGGATAACGCCATTGCTTAGCTCCGTCGCGCTTCTTTCTCACCTCCCCGCCGCAGGAAACTCGCGCAACAGTAATAAACAAGATTGCACTCTTAATAATTAATCGATATCACCGAGCAATTTACGAACGCGTACGTACGTACGTATATCAATCATAGTTGCAAATGCGTATCCAAGGAGACAGAGTACGAAACAGGACACCGCTCGAATCGCTTCGTTCTCGAGGGAGATTTTAGGCTAATCGGCGTATAAATGCAAGCCGGTAATAAAAGTACATTTGCCGGTTTAATTTCGCCGAAAGAGGACGTCAAAGAAGAGCGTAACGTGAAGTACCTCGTAAAACGGAAATTAATTTCGAGACTGCAGATTGCTGCTAGCTACTTTGTACCTTGTAAACGTATCGGTGGAAATTTACGTCTTAAAATTATCACGCTGTGTACTCGCGTGTCTGAGTNTTTCTCGTCGTTCCACTGCCAATATCCGATATTTTAAATAATTCATGGCGGAGCCGATGTTCAAATGAGACGATTATATAACGTTCGTTATTGTCCGCACTTTTGTGGCAGTTGAATTGATGATTCCTCGCGCGTGGAATTGGTCGGGGTTGCGTTTGTTAAAATGGCCATTGACGATTACCGAGGCGCGGCGTGATGAAATTTTGTTTTGTTAAAGAACCAAGGGGATGAAGTGAACATTTACGAAGGGAGGTGTAGCTTTCGCGCTTTGGAAGCGTGGTTAAATTATTCTTCCCTCGTCCGTGATGGCACGACAGGTGGCTGCTTTTGGCTGCGAAGTCGGAAATTGGACAAAACAGTTCCAAAACGACAGAACGTCGAGCAATTTTTTTTTTTGTGGGATGAATTATACCCGCGTACTCGATTCGAAGAATTTTTCGCTTGTAATTATTTCCTCGTTCGTGAATATCGAAAAACGTGAATTATCGATGTACGTTTTAATTACGGTGTTCCATGTTTTCCTTACGTAATTCGACGAGGAGTTGAAACTACGTTTTTTATTTAACGCGGTGGCGTATGAACGTACTTTTAAATTCCCGTGGGAATTAACAATGCCAGTGGCTGTTTGCTTTTACGTGATTTAAATCTCGATGCATTGGTTTGCTTTTCAAAGCTAATGATCTCTACGTCAAGCATTCCACCTGCTATTTCACACTGGGGAAAACTTTCCTTTCTGGCGTTTATTAAAATTGTTCTCGCGTTCTCGCGGCTCGCGCGAAACATTGAAAATTTCATCTCGCCGATCCCCTAAGGTCCAAGGTTCGATTTTCAATGTTTGTTCAAAGTAGATCAATGTCCCCGTACACGCGGTGCCGAGCAGGCGAGTTACTTTCCGGGAACTTGAAATTAATCCGCCGGAAAGCAATGCGTCAAATCAGCCAGTCTTCGCACTTTGGTCGAGTGGAAATTTATTTTCTTTTTCATCCACGTTCCTCATGATAATTGAAAAAAATATTCGCCCCTGTTGTTTGTTTTTCATCCTATCAGCCATATCAATTTTATTCCGTCCGGATTGGATAAACAAGGCTAGACCTGCTGTAACATTGCATCGCCGGTTTTTACAAACAAAACATTTGCAAATAGAAGCGTTCCGATAAACGATTACTTCTCTTTGTTGTTGTTCGAACAATTTCATTTAAACTGAAACTATATAAATTCGGCTTAAAAAGTCTTGCGAAACAAATGGAATCCTTGATTCGCGATTTAAAAATTGATCGGTGTTTTTTTTTTTTCTTTCCTGATACAAAAATTGACGACACCGTTCGAAGATAACTAACATTCGTTGACAAAGTAGACAACTTTTGGAAGGTGAAGCTAATTTCAATACCGGATCAATTTTGTCCGTCGAGATTAGCGAGAAATAAGATTCCAAGCCAATGAGAGAACAAAAGTAATTGAATTCGAATTAACAGCGCTTCTGCAATTAATATTTGCGTATTTGATTTTAATTATTTAATGACGTAGACCAGGCGAGTTCGGTTGAAAATTAGAACAGAGGAATTATTAGATACATCTACACGTGGCAAACAGTGTATAACTCGGATAGCGTGTAATGCAAATAATGAGTGATTAACAATTAATTCGTGCAAATCTGCTTGATTCTGCTTTATCACGCATTATCATGATTTTGCACTGAAATTACTCGAATTTACCCAAACACTGAGAAGATACGGAGAGACATAGTTAAAATACCAACGTTACCTACGCGTATACATGAATATTTTAAATGCTTCAGATCATTTTGAAATACAGTTCAGAGGAAGCATTTAGTAATAATATTTAGTCACTGATTTTTATATATACAATAATAAAACGTGCAGCAGCACCTCAGTGAAAACTTTCAATAAATTAATCTCCAAAATTTTTAATATTTCTAATTACCTAAATCGTCTTACCTTATTATTATCCTATTATACTTGATATCTCAATACCTTAATTATTTCTAATTATTTATCGTTTATCTAAAACATATTATACACCAAATTCTGGACAAATTCTGATTCATTCATCACCGTCGATGACAAATTTCCCCGAATGAGGGAACCTACGCGAATCTCGAGGAACAGTTGTAATTCGGCTGGCCGGACAATGATCACGGAGGAATATCGGAGCATGTCAAGCATCGCCGCGAACATTAGCACCCGTCGAAACGTTGGAACTATAATCGATCGGTCCTCACAGAGGTTTCATCATTGTTTGTATTTCGGCCGGCCGGTACCGGGTCAATTCCATAGAACGCGGTTGGACGCGTTGGCCTTGTGCTGATTATTCCGTGGCTTCTATAACTACCTGTTCGAATTCACCCTGTTCGTGTTCACCTCCGTTCTGTCACCACCCTTTGTTTTCTTGCTTTATCTCTCTCCTCCACGCACACAACTTCCATCCCCACTCTGTCTTTCCGCCGACGGATCTGTTTGCCTTTCGTTTCCGCTTACCTCGACTTCCCGTCCACTTTCTTTCTTTCCTCGTTCGAGCCTTCGTCGTTCGTTCGAATTGGCACGAGGCTGCTCGACGTCCACGCGAATGGCGAAGGACACGTATTAAACGCGTTCCCTGCAGTTGATCCATGGATAACGCCGGGTTATAATTCAATACGTGTGTGCGTGTGACACAGGACGTTATGTATCGCCACGTTTTGCCAGCGTTGTCTCTTTCGCTTCTGTTCGATTCGACCAACGATCGAGCAGAAAATGGGACAACCGATGTGCGAACACCACGTTGCACGCGTCGCGTTTTTTCCCTGTATTAATTGGTGATACGCGATATTCCAAATGTTGTACACGCCAAATTGCTCTGGCCAGTGGCGCGATGCTTTGCTTTAATTATTCGGTCTATCCGTTTGCTTTGTTAATACGAACTTAATATTTTTTGGAATATTGCGAGTTGCATTTTAGTTGATTTTTCATGTACACAATTCGGATAGCTTTTGCGTGCAATCTATAATATTTTCTCACTCTTTCTGAAGTTCCAAGCTAAACAGCAGCGTAGTTCTGCTTGACAGAAAAGATTCTTGGCATTTCGTATCGCGCAGATATATAGGGATACAGCGTTCATCGAATGATGAAATAAACCCTACAGCTTTTTTCGACGTCTCGTTTTATTTCCAATAAAAACGCGAATCCTTATGAAAATATTAATAACCTCCGGTGTCCCGTGCTGCGGGATAAAACGCGAGATTCGAATTGAGGTTTCTCGAACCAAGCTGCCAAAGCAAACATCGTGCTTTTATTATTCTAACCATCGCTCCGACGTTCGTGAAAATTAAAAATTCCTAACCGGTGGTATTTCGCTTCGAGCGCGTGAAAAATGAAAATTCTCCGGCGTAAAATGTATTTTTTCTATCGTTTTGTGAGGAGAAACGTAACTAACTCGATTAGACGAATGTGTGGCGGGAAAAGATTGAAGCGGAAGTAACAAATTTATAAGGGAGAGAATTACACGTGGCACATCATACACTCTTATGTTGTATTTCGTTTATCTTTGCGACCGAAGGGCGAAAGAAACGAGGCCCTTGCGAGAACAACTTTATTATTTATGTATAGAGAAGTAATATGAGAATTTTTTGCGAACGTCGACCTCATAAAGTTTTAATGAAAACTCACTGAATGCCTCGCACATGTGTCGGTTATGGCAGAGTCCACGTGCAGTGAAATACTTTCTACATAAGTGGACAAACACGAGTAAAAATACGAGAACTCCTACGTAATAAATTGCCGCTGTTCTGTCCATTTTTCTGAAACGAGCCGCTATGTGTCGCGAGAAGCAAACACGCCTCTTGTAATTAACGTAATAAATTTCATCAAGTCGTTAAACAATTGAAGCAGCGGGGCCGACAGTCCCGTGTTAATTAATACCAACGAAACGTACGGCTTTTAAAATTTTCGTCTGCGTTCGCTCGAGAGAAGAATGTTTTCTTAAAAATGTTACATCTCTTTAAAAACATCGGGCTAATCTGAGGAAATATTTAACTTGCTGGGAAACGAGACTCTCGACGTTAGACGTATATTTTTATTGCTGAGACTCGGTACACGTGTTGTTAACGATGTTTGCAAATTGACATTACGTTACGACGTATTAATTAGCGCGTAATGGTTTCCCTCGTTCAACAGATTGAAAATAAAAATAAAAGATTAGTAACTGAAACAAAAGTGTTAAAAAAATCTCGAAGAGATAATACTACGAAATTCGCGTCGTTTGTTATTATCAATAACTTTCACATACAACAAAATCTTGGAAAATTCTATTCGAAGACCACGTAAAACATTCCGGAATTTTTTTCACCTCCTACTGGTTCTCTAATGCAATTCAATTTCCACAATTAGCTTGATTAGCACCCGCGAAGATGCACGGTAAGGGTGCAAATCAATAAAGGAGGGCAAAGAAAAGAGCGGAAGCTGCCGAGGCGGGAGAGGATCTCGTTTCAAAATTCCGAGGAAAGAGAAGAACAGAGCTACGTCCTTAAAATTCCATTCAGCTTAAGTTCCCTCCCCTTTCGAAGCTACTTGCCGAACTAATAAATATGCATTTCTAGAAAATAGAGCGAAAAGGGGAAAAAGAGGGGTCAATATACAGGACGACCCGTGGCTGGAATGAGCAAATATCTGTTTCCTCTCGGACAGTTCGGCAAGACCATGGGCAACTGTCCATGGAGGTAGATGACACGGATAAAGAGTAATATTTTCGAGTTTTTCATGGTTCTACGCTCGAATGAGAGCTCTCGGCTTTGAATTGCTCCGGTATTGCAAACGTGGCGGATCAAAGGAATCGCAGATTCATCGACGAATCAGTTTGTACGTCTACCACGGTATCAATAACTGAGGAATTGTCTTGTAGAATTCTATTTGGCAACGTTCCGCGGCGAAAAAAAAAAAAAAAAAAAAAAAAAAAAAACAAAAAAAAAAAANATCGGCGAAAAATGCCTGCAAATTCGACGCCTATCATCACCACGAACGAACATGCGAGAAATTTTTTTTTCACTTCCCATTCGTTCGAGTTTCTTGCTCGATGTGAAATTCCACTGTCCTTTGATGTTTTCCATTCAACGTGCAGTTCGAAATAAGAATTAGATTTTCGCGACGTTCGATTCAATGAACATTTCCACGTTTTCGCCGTAACCACGCGGAGTTTCGAATTCCGTTCAACGGTAATCCACTGTCGGGTTGCGTGCATTGCGAAATATTTTTCGGTTTGATCGACAGGGAAACTGTTGAACGACATTTTGATCGATTAGGATAGCTACGCGATACGATAGCAGTAATTAGAATATAGTAGGAAATTTATTGGACAGAACAGAAGAAGATTTCATCGAAATGAAAGTCCATTGAAATTTATATATATATATATATCGAATCTTTATATTATATATATAAAAATTTCATTCCAACGAAACTAAAGCCTAACTTTTCGCTATTATAACACGTAGGAAATCGATATCTCGATTTAATTTTACAGATCATTGTCTTTAGTATTTCGGTTTATGTCCATTGGAAGAGAGAACTTCTCACGATGAAGAAACGAAACAGAGTGCAAACAACGCTTTATTGTCGGAATGATTTATTCCGCGTAAAAAGAAAATAATTAAAAAAAAAAAACATTTATATGAACGTCCAGTGCACGGTTCCGTTAGACAGAAATGTGCGATTTCGGCGAAAACAATGAAATCGTGGGGGAGGGCTCTCGATCGGAGTACTTTTTTAATCCCGGCCAGAATTTTGACTGGAATTTTCTATTTCATGCCAGCTTCAGAAACCGTGAGAAAGAAATTGCATCGGTACCGGTGTAATAGCGCCGTCGCAATTGTTCCTCCGACTATTATTGGCACCGTTTCAAAAAAATATGCCCGCGCGCTGGGCGCGTATTCCACGCTCAATGAACATTCATCTTCAATACCGCCGTTCGAAAAAGAAAAATTTACTCACTTAAAATTCGTTACAACTGCTTGTCTACGTTAGAAATTATCTTCGCTGTTGGGCACGATGAAATTCAAATTCGATTTGAATAAACGTAAGTTATTTCTCTTTGGAAAGGATACAATTCTCGAGCAGCCAGTCTCCCCTGCCTCGTCAACAAATTCAAAATAAAACGCGCAAATAAAAGTTATTTCGCCGTATAGCGATTGTGAAACGTTCACGTATCAGTTGGAATCTGTGAATGTTCGCGCCGGGACAAACGCGAATTACGTCGACAGCGACACGTCGATGCGGATATCGAGCACCGATCGGCACTAATAATAATCGTACCGCGGCAAATCAATCGTGCCCGTCGATGTTTTATTAGCGCAGCGACGAGCTACGTCAACCGGACATCGACGAGATTGTTCGTTCAACTTTTCCACAGCGCCTGGCGCATCGGATTCGGGTGCGAGGGAGATGCAATTGAAGAGAAAAAAAAAAAAAAATAAAGGAAGGAAAAAAAAATATGCGACCGCGTATGAACAGACCACCAATACGAACGGTACATTTCATCTACAACTCGTGCCATCCACGGTCTGCTTCCAATGCATCAACGCAACCGGCAATTTTTCGGCAGCGCGAAGGGCTGTGTTTAGCGGGATTGAGGGCCCAGAGGCTTTTGATGCATCGCTGTAATATCGACGATACATTAATTCGGGGTGAATGGGAAATATATCAGGCGGCCACATAATTTTCACGCGGCCAGCCCTCACGTATGCTTTCCCTATTTATTTTCCTCGGGAATCGTCCGCCGTTCGTGGCTTGTTAAATGTGTCTCCGATGCGTCCGCGCACGACCGTGATCTATCGTCATGACGATTCTTGGAATCTAGAATTGTCAAACGACCGCTGAAATGTCCCCCTCTCCTACCAATTTTCCCCCTGAAAACCAACGAAAATTCTGGTCGATAGCTTTGTTTTGCTCGTTTGACGTTTTGTTCTCTCTCTCTTTATATATATATATATATTTTTTTTTTCATTCGATCGTTTTGTCTTTTTTTCTCTTTGTCCCTTCCCTTTGTCTCTCTTCTTTCTTCTTTTCCTTTTTTTTTCGGTGTTATTTCCTCCTGTTATTTTTTTGTTTGCGTTTAAACATTGACTTTCGCACACGGTATTTATTACGACGGTGATTCAAGCGGCGCGGTTTATTTTTACCGGTGCACGCGAAAGTTATGGGCAATTTCCTTTTCCTATCAATTGCGACAAAACTGTGTAATCGATTTGTGAAACTGTTTACGAAGAAATATTGTGAAATGCTCGCTCGCGAATTTAATGCGCTTCTTTTTCCTTCTCTCACTTCCCTTTTCTCGGCGGATGATAGTGCGATACATTCGCTCTAGTTATTATTCATATTTCAAATTCGTTTCATTTTCCTCTTCTTACTTGCCAGATTACTAACGTACAATCATTCAATTCTGTTTCAGGTCAGTTACCATTGATATGCAAACTTTACAACCAGGATTACGTAAGTAACCGTCATTGTCTGAGCTTTCGTTTCTCTTTCTCCACGTGCTGAATATTTGAAACAAACATTCACCGAAAACCTACGATCGCTTCTCACGAATACTTTTTATCTTTCGATCTACTCCCCCCAAAAATCGTGAAGCTTTCTAGCTTTTGCTTTGTCACCCACCCACTCGGTGATACAATTTCTACATTTCGCAAATTCGGACGAAAACCAAAGGTACTTCCGTACTACCGTTGAGAGCAGGTTGTTTGCTCCAAAAAGTAGAAAGGAAACGAGCGAGAGCCGAACCGTGGCCCCGTTTGTTTTCGTATAAAAAGAAACTGTTTTCGAGAACACTTAACGCGCATTGACGTTGCACGTTTGTGGATTTAAACGTAAAGAATCTCTGCCATTGCACCTGCAGCGTGTTAAGCAGAACTTCTAACTGGTATATGAACAAACACGGTAGAATAAATGTTTACGAAGTCCGCGGAAGGGAGAAATAACAACGATAATTTTTATTACGCTGTCGGTATCCCGGCAAATACGTAAGTTTCTGCTCGTTGCAGCTGATTGTACGATTTTATTACGTCGTACTGTTCCCAGTAAACTGAAGTATTCGAATTACCGTCTAACGCCGCGTGTTCCTTTTCTTCCTCCATTCCCATTCTTCCTTCCTCCGGCATTCCAACGGGATAGTATTCTCCCGAAAATGTATTTACAATGAGGTCGCGCAAAAATCGCGCTTTTACAGGACACTCGATTCTTTACGAGCGTGTTTTCGGCAAGTTTTGACTCTTGAATTGAGCAGACAGTGGAATTTATTGGCTTCTCGATTGAAAGTTGGAGATAGAAAGGAAAGCTCAAGAGTGCAACAATGTCCTACATTCGTTATTAAAAGAATTTAATCGATTACGAGCTCTTCTATTAAAAATTCTAAGAGAAACTCTATTAATGATATTTTTTTATAAAAATATTTTATATCCTCTACATTGTATTATAATATAATCCTTTTATGTTATTATTATATTCTATTGTAACATACCAATTCTTTTACATAATTCTCTATATTCTATGCATGTTCGCATCTCTAATTAAAAATCCGCAGTCTACCTGCGCACACCAAGTACACCAAAGTCAAACATCTGAACTTTAATTTATCTTTGACTAAATTCTCTTTTAAGAAAATATTCGCTTACACCATTCACACTTTCATTTCCTCCGACAACGAGGCACTACACGCGTACTCTAATTCTTCTCAGGAATGACTTAGACAGAGTTCCGCGACTCCGACGTCCCTGAGATCTTCGATCGGACGATCATGTCGCGTCGTATCCAAGCGGTAGCCGAGTGGAGAGAAGTCACGAAACAGTTGTAAAACGCACGATTATCCGCGACATTAGAAACTGTCCAAAGAGTTAATCCCCGAGGTGGGGAAGTTGTACATACTTGGTAGTTCCAAGATGGTACGCGCGCGAGGAGACCGCCGCTTAACCTCAAATGTAACCGAACTTCAGCGTTATCGGAGATCGTTCGGTAACCTAAACTGCACGACTGTACGCAAGGTTCCTACAAAGATCGAAACGCCGGGGAAACTTCGTTCGCTTCTCCGGGCGTCTTCTGCGAAAGCCGTAATTGCCGGGATTGTGAAACCAAGGGAGAGCAAACGTTTTCACCTCATGACACACTTGGGAACCCCTCCGCCCCCCCTTCTGTGCCTTCTAACCCCTTCTAACCCCTCGTTATACTTGCATTTTCGATCCCGTATTAAAACGATAATAGCGTGCTCCGAAAGGCTTTTGCCGCAGACTGAGCAGCTCTCAACATCACAGAGTTAAGCTTGCGCTCGTGTTGCCCGGGAAATTGGATATTTTTCCAAGAGTGATGCGTGTTTTGGTGTTCTAGTGTGTTTCGTTGTCTTAATATATGATCATGGGTTTAAGTCGCAATCTCACACCGTTAAGAATTTCATTTCATCGAAATCTTGTAAATTTTTGTATCTTTGTATAATATATGTCTTCTAAAGAGTCGAATTTACGATCGTTTTGAAGCACGAAATCGTTGTTGTTTATCTAATCAACCTGCCATCGACTTTTCTCCCCAAATTTTGAAAACCTTGTGTGTATTTTGTAATTGGTGGGTAATCTTCGTCGTTTTTATGGTCAGAGAGAAATTTCCAATTAACAAGTAAAATTAATAATCGTTTTGAAACGCTGCTACTTGTCCAATTGATTTTTCATCGATCTTTCCTTCATATCACATAATTCCCTCCAGCTTACGTCAAGCACAAATCCTACGTCTCTACTTGACTATAGGTTCGCAAACACTGTTAAAGATATCGTGCTATCGAGTATCGATGAACATCAGGTTCTCTGACGACTCGATTGCAATTTAAATCATACTCGTAGCAGAAGTGTTTGTCCAGTCCGCGGTTAAATCCATAAGAAAAACCAAGTGAATTGGTTTAATACGATGTTTGTTAAGGCAGTCATACATCCGTGCTGTGTTTACTGTGCCCACGATGATGTTTTACGATCTGCGTCCAAACAACTTGTAAGAAATAGCGAAACGAAAGAGGTCCGCCGCTCGAAGCGTAAAGTATACTGAGAATGAAAGCCAGTATCTCAGACTCTACGTCTTGACCGTGGATAAATCTTCCACTACTTCAATTACGCGACAAATTTATTTAACGTTCGGAAGCACAGTCGGGCGACTTTGATCCATTAAATAATTGACAAACCGGCGAATCCACTCTCGACTCGCCGTCATTTGATTTTATTACTTCTTGTCTCTGTCACGAGGAATGTAAGATTTCTCACTAATCTAATGTAAAGTAATATTAAATTATAACGGACTTTTATGTAAAAATCCATAGTACGCACGTAATATACAAAAAAAAATAAAGTATCTAGTTAATAAATTCAATATCACCTAAAATTTGTTATTAATAAATTCTAACAAGAATAAGATTTAAGGTAAATTCAATTTCTGCTCAACTCTCGCTTCCTTGTTGGAACGTCCATCATAAAAAAATATCAGTTTAAATACTTGGTTTAAGCTCAGCATTTAGAAACGAACATGTTCGTCAGCCGTGCGTGTAGAAAATTACTGTGCAAAGACAAGGTAGGCTCGTCTCCTACGCGTAACATGTGCACACGTTGCGAGTTCAACGTTACCGATCCCAAGGCTTCTCCTCTTGTTACGCCGGACTCATCGCTCGGAACAAAGAGGCGAGGAAACACCGACGTTGATCCACGAGGTATTTCAAGAATGGAGGCTGCTTATCCTAGCAACCGTAACGCTACCTTCACCACTATCTTGATGCAGCTTCACCCTTTGGGAACGTTCTTCTTTTCTTTCTTTCTCTCGTTCGCCACGAAACGACCGCTCCTCGTCGCTTCTCTGAGCCTCTCGCGTGAAACACGGATGAAGCATGTGCACGTTCGAAACGCGCGAAACGAACGATTGGAAACGCCAGAATGTTTATAATCTCCGTGAAGTGGACCTCGCCTCTCGGCGAGTTGAACGAACGAGAGAGAGTCGATATACACGGTTAATGAGTGAGCTCGTTAATTTACAAGCAGAACGATTCGATGAATAAATTATGCTGTTTATCGCTAGGCGGTGATCTCTCGGCGGAATGCGGCGGTCTCTCGGTTATAACGTTAAATTCAGCCGGTCGTTAGAGCCATTGTCGTTGGGATTACAACGGGCAAGGAATCGTTTCACGGTTGCTTTATGGTTACGGCCACGGAATTTTAAAGGGAAGCGCTGAATTTATCCCCAATGCTCGTTTTATCTACTACTTAATAATTTCATCGTGAGTAATGCAGTTGAATTTGAAACAGGCTGACGTAGATGTCGGCAAATTAATATAATTGTTGTAACGAAGCGTACGTACGTAGTAGCTTTCAAATTTAATACGTGTGTAGCTTCAAAAATTAGATCGATTTACCGTTACGACAAGTAATCTTCGATTTTCTGATGCAATTATCAATTTAAATCGTACGATTCCTTTCCACGCGACGTGGATTTAAACTTCGAGTTTACGAAACTTCAGTGTTATTTAAAGTAGTCCTGTTAGTTTCGACTTCTGTCTAAATATTCGAGATAGGCGGTAAAATATCGTAAACGATCCGAATCACGTTTTACAACTTTTATACCGCAGTTCGACTAATAAAATTGTGCGTTTCTCTCTTTTTTTGTCAAATTACTTGTTCCTTTAATTTCAGTTGCTCAAGTGCTCGTATAATGAAGCACTTAAACGTTTCCCGTAATAAATTATATCTCCGACGTTTTGCAACAGAGACTGCGAGTGAAAAAAGGGAAAAAAGGAAAAAACGAAAAAGGAAGTAAACGAGATCTCTAAAAAGCACAACCCTCCAGGTCATAAATTATGCACCATTTTCCTATTTTAATTTAAGAATGTGGCGTAAATTCTGTCTCTTGCAAGAGTGGCCTTACGTACTGACCCCGTTGTAACATTACTCCACGGTTATATCCGGCTGTTCCTCGGTTGCTTCTTCGTAATTTCTGCGTTCTCTGCTCCCCTTTTTAAACAGAAAAAGAAGAAAAAAAAAAGAGAGAAATATTTCATTATTTAAGCGATATCTTTCTTTTGCGTCTTTTAAAGACATCCGGCGTCTCGAGGGAAAGTACTAGGGCGAGGAATCCCCTTCCTGGTGAAAAGAAACGTCACTACTCTTCGAGAAACGTTTCGACAAACACGTTGCAGGGTGCTTGCGCCACGAGACGAATAAAGTGACAGTAAATATTTCGCGCGAGGAACGTGTTACGCTGAAACGCAATACGACCTCGTACAGCATTTTTCACTCCCGGGGCGAAGGATTTCTAAATATTTCCGCTCGCGTAATTTTCTCGGTTGTTCGTTTTCACGCGTGTGTCGGAAATTTTCATTCCTCAGTTCTCAATCGCGTACGTATCTCTTCGCAAATGACTTGTTGATTTTAGAACTATCTGCCAGTTTTAATAGCATTTTAATAATAGCAGATATTTTTTTGCAAGAAAATGAAACTTACCATTAATTTCCAGCGCTGTTTTCTTTCTCTTTTTTTTTTTAATGGAAAACTACATTCGTAAAATTAGTTCAGTGAGTTGAATTAATTTATTTGATGAATTAGAAACGGTAGATACTTAATACATAATACACACACACACACACACGGTGTTTTGCATATTTAATGAATTGGCGATATTATTTATACGTTAATACCACGTTTCATAAATACGATAATTTTAGTACGTTTGTCAATATTGTCAATGATTATCAAGTGCCCTGCAGAAATAATAATCATATTTTAATAATAATCGATGCTTCGGACAACATTCTGTAATGAGATATTAATAGTTTACATTTATATCATACATTATTTCACCGTAACATACAATAGAGCCACATGGAAAGTTTGAATACATGGCGTGAGCAACAGCAAGAGCAATCGTGTTCGGGAAACGATGATTTGAAATAGAGATGATTACAAATTACAAATTTCACGACAGAGTTAAATATTCATTCTGCATTTGCGTAAGAAAATAAAATTCCAAGGCGTCGTGATGAAAGCGTATATAAAATAATTCTCTATTTATGAAAAAAAAAAAAAAAAAAAAAAAAAAAAAAAAAAAAAA
>NIPQ01089692.1:0-15470 GCA_002806875.1 Lepidotrigona ventralis hoosana
CTGAATCGCAGCATCGTAGCGTTTCCTTCGTTTATTTTATTTCTAATATTCCTATTGTTGTATTGTATGTTTTTATTTTTATTTTTATTATATTATATTATACGCAATTTCCTGTTCGTTTAATTCTAATTAATTCTTATTCGCGGCGGTCTTATTCTCGATGGTCGATCCACGTGTCCGTGTCACGACGACTGGTTGGCAGTCGTCACGCGACTGATACCATTCTCCCGATTATCCAACCCTAAACGTACGGTCGTCTATTTAAATTCATCAGACTAGATGATGATTCACGAAATCGTCCGATAATTGTAGGATGTAAATCGCTGTAGATCACAAAGACAGTTTAGAGGTAGAGAGAATCTGGTAATGGGAGAGATCCCGTCTCGTCAAGAAAATGGACAACTGACTGATCATATCAGATGAGACGCGCTCAATTAATCTGTGTCCTCCTTCGACGCGATAGTTGCCTAGCCCTAGTGGTGTCGACTAAACCACAACAATGTTACGTGGAAATGGAAATCGATCGCGATAATATTCACACCGTTTTAACGAAACGTCACAATAGTTCTTCTTTCAGTTCTGTACCACCGTCACCATCGTCTTCCACTTTCGTGCGATCCAAGTTCGCGTGTGTCAGTAGTGAACGAAAGAAAGTTTGCAACAAATGTTAGACATTGTGCTCTTTATCGTATTGAGTGTGCTTTTCATTTATTTCTTGTCGCCAAATACAGTTCTTACCATTTGTACGAATCTCTACACTTTGGTGACAACAGTACAATGAAGAGATGTGAGAAAAATATTATTAATACAATTTCTATGGAGAAGTCATGAATCTGTAAATATAAAGTAGTAAAAAAAATATTATTAATACAATTTTTTATTAATACAGTCAAATATTATGTATATTATATAAATTATATATATTTATAAAAATTATATATATATATATACAATCAAATATTATATTATTATAAATACAATTTTTTATTAATACAATCAAATATTATTAATATAATTTTTTATTAATACAATCTAAAGATGTAAGAAAAATATTATTAATACAATTTCTAGGAGAAGTCATGAGTCTGTAAATATAAAGTAGTAAAAAAAATATTATTAATACAATCTTTTATTAATACAGTCAAATATTATGTATATTATATAAATTATATATATTTATAAAAATTATATATATATACAATCAAATATTATATTATTATAAATACAATTTTTTATTAATACAATCAAATATTATTAATATAATTTTTTATTAATACAATCTAAAGATGTAAGAAAAATATTATTAATACAATTTCTATGGAGAAGTCATGAGTCTGTAAATCTAAAGTAATCTGTTAAAATTAAAAACATAAACGATAATATATTATATTATTTATTACAAATTTGACGATCGCTTGAAATATAACCAGTTAAATGGTACATTACTTTATTTTAAAGTAATTATGTGTTAGTTCAACTGAGCAATTAAAACGATCTTCCTCTGTGTTATTTCGTTATTTAGCTGTCAAATAAAAGAATTTTTCAATCTAACTCTCAACTTGTAAAATATTAATCGATACAATAATTATGATTCAGTATATATCTCCTGCAAAGAAAAAGCAAGCATTATTTTATTCAGCAGTTCAAGTCGATTTCTCTGTACTCGCCATGTTTGCTCAAATTGGCAAACACTAATTTTCCTCGTAATCGCCGATTTCTTCGTGCTTCTCGGTGATGAAAAATAAATCGGAAATCGCTGATGGCATTCCCACGTGAATGATACATCTTGTAGAAAGACAGAGAAAGAGTGAATTGATTTTATCGATCGTTCGTCGCACTTACGTCTTAGTCGAAGAATTCATAAAATTTTTTTATTCGCCAATTTGCCACACACATACGTATTCGTTAATAATAAAATTCGTCAAGCAAAAGCCAGAAAAAATATATAAATTAAACAACTAAGCTGAAGAACAGTTCGAAAATAGTGTTCTTCACCCATGCCAACAGATTTTGTCTATGATTCAAAGCAAGGAGATCAATGTACAAGCTTCAAGTTGGAAATTTCCTTTATTTATAAAAATTAAACAAAATAACTGTGATAAAGAGATTCCTCACTAATCATTTAATGAATATTAAAATATTCCCCAATAATTGATATATATACAAGCCGATAGAAAAAAGAAATAGATCTTATGATTTTATTATTAATTTGATATAACATCTTGTGTATTAAAAAACCCCTCGAAATAAAAAAAAAAAAAATAACGTTTTACATCGGGACACTTTTTTGAAATACGTAGCGTATACTAGAGTGAAAACTCGTAGAAAACAATTTAGAATAAATGGAAATGACGTAATTGTTTGTGTAATGTTGTACGATAATGCCGAACAATTAGTTTCGGCCCGCCTTGCTTCCATTTCGTTATGTGTCATCACGAGGTGAGCCAAGCTAGGGGGCTGGTAGTCCCCCGATAAGCGCCAATTTACCGCGATAAATGGAAAACTAAACTTGCAAAATATAAGTTCGACGCAATTTTCCGTTAGATGATGCATCGCGTGACGTACAAAATGTAAAGTTATAAATTAACATCGATAACGAGTCGAATGACAGGTGAACTATGTCAGAGAGTTAATAAAGGATGGAAGTCGATAATAGTCCCGATAGTTCACCGAAAGTCCAGTCCAATTTTGCCACGACCACGGTCGAGAACGTCTCGCATCATGAAAGCTGTATTTATTTTGTTCTTGTCGGTATGCGTTACCGCGTGGTGCGTTCCTGCTGCTTCTTTCAACGAAGGTACGAATTGTCCACGATCGATCGATCGACTTTTACGCCTCTGGCCTATCTTGCGCGATCGAACTGACATAGAAATATGTATAAATCATATAGTAGTGATAGATTCATTAGAGTAGCAAACTTGACGTGGAAAAAGAAAATTTTACAAATATCAAGTTATCTCGTTATTTATCGAGAATTATAATTTAAATGGAGATAGATTTTGTATTAATAAATGTATTTTTTTTTTTTTTTAATTTAAAGTCATCAACGACTCCGTTGTATTTTACCTTGTGAGTCTTGATATATTCACGTCTATTTTCATATATAAACGATGATTTTAGATTCTCTGCTATTATCTTCTACAATTTAAATGTCAGGCTTATAATGCGCGACTTTTAAAGCTAAGAGCCAAGTCTAACTTACAGCTAGAGACTTCTAAAACTACTAAAAGTTGTTTATTTTCAATCGTGCGAGGGACAGACTTGCGGAATTACACATTTAATTTCGTCAGCAGAATTTCACTATCAGACCGTGTTACAGCGTCGGAACCAGTGTCGAACCACCTAGCTAACACTGCAACGCTGCATCGCATTGTACGGGAGATCCAGCCTCTGCAAATCCTCGAACAATTCTTGTCGGACATTGCTCAACTTCCGGGGAGAGCGTTAGAAGAGCTCTGGCGCCTTATCCAATCGATCCTCTCCACTGTCGAATCGACGGTTCGATCGCTGCTCGATAGTATCGAATCATTACTCGACAACCTGACTACATCAAATAATAATGGAACCAGCTCTGATCAGAGACGTCGAAGATCGTCAAATGAAACACCATCTCTGCCGGATCTATTACTAAATCCCTTCAACGACGTCCAAAAAATAGTAACATCACCTCTACCGGATCTGTTACTAAATCCCCTGAACGACGTCCGAAAAATACTACACCAGCTAGAAAATACCACTAGCACAGAAATAGGAACAGTCGTGGACACCATAGTGAGAATCGCCTGGAACTTCTTCAACACGGAAGTGCTTCCTTCGGTGCACCATATACTCGAGAGACTTGAAAGCTCGAACATTTTGCCCTCCTCCCTGCAAAATCTGATCCAATGTTTGGAAGCCATATATTTCCTGATGCAAATGGCCGGTTACATCAGCTGACTCGACACGGCAACTGTGAAATCCCAGTAGTTTTGACTCCAGCAAGCTGGTCACGATGTATTAGCCTTCTTTCTTTTACTGGAATTAGTCAAAATAGCTAGTATTCTTTGTTTTTAATAATTGCTAAATATATGCAAGTGTTTCGCTTTTATGGATATTTCTTTTCTTATCGCATTGTTTCCATTCCCGATTAACTGCATAGAATATTCAGATACATATTGAAAGTTAGCCTTGCAATTTATATTGAGGCAGCCGGAGGTATTTGGAAATGATAGAAATATAATTGGTTAATTCTTAGCGATTTTTATTGTTTGTTTGTTTGTTTTTCTATGAAAGAAGACGAAGAAATTCAAAAAGCTTCAGCAAACACTATACCTCACGTTCCTCATGCAACGCAATTCGAACTGCTTTTCCATCAGCGTTCGTACTAAATGTCCGAAACATTTACAATTAATTACAATTTGCAAATACAAAAATTCCGCTTTTGTAAATAAATCTGAAACCTACCATTTCATTGGATCGTAAGATCGTGAAAAAAAAAAAATGACACTTTCACATTCGTCTTACGAAAACAAACGAGAGCAAAGGATTTACAAGAGAAATTTTCTCCGCCGATAGGAAAATGCGGGTGCAAGAATATATCTGTTCGCCAGTCGCGCGATTGCTTCGCAATTGCAGGTAAAATCGCGATGCGGGACTTTTCACACACACACACACACACACACACAGGGGATCGATTCTTTCGTCATCGTCTTTTATCGTCGACGGCGAATTGCCGATTTATCGATAGAAAGAAAACGATAGTTCATCGGGTCGTTCACAAGAGTTCGGCGTATGTGTCATGAAACGTTGTCCCAAGGAAAAGGGAATAACGCGAGCAAACAATGGAATCGAACACGTACAAAATCACTGTTACGTAAGTCGAAGGCCGCTTCTAATCGTGCATCGCGTCATCGCAACTCGCTTTGGTATGTGCCGTGCATGATTCGTTCCCGCGGCTCGTGGCCGCTAATGCACGAAATGCGGAACCCAGGAAATCGAACACGACCAAACATCATCGATCGGTATGTATGCATTGTAGCTTCAACTACTTAACAATACCGTTTAGCGTGAAAACTAGTCTAACTCTACTTTTTATCTGATGACAAATAAAAATTCTTAATAATTTCTTAATAATATGTATAAAGGGATAGATATATTTTTAATTGTTTCAGTAATGTATTCTTTGGAAAATGTAGTCTTTAGAGATGAAATTAAGAAATACATAATGATATCGATACATAGGTTCTTTAGAATCATTACGACACATATTCTTCGGAAGATATAAAGTTTTGAAAGATGAAATTAGCAAACATAGAGGGACAGAAACAAGCATGTTGTCAATTATTTCAATACATGTTACTTGGAAATATGATTCTCTCTCTCCTTAATAAATATAAGGGGATAAGAAACAAACGTATTCTTAATTAATTTCAATACACGATCTTTTTGTTAGAGATGAAATTAACGAACAGGAACAAGCATATTCTTAATAATTTCGATACATAAAGAAACGTAAAATTCTCGAAAAAATTGAAGAAGACAAGAACGACTCGAAGAGACTATAAAAGTGCAACTTCCAGTGCAATTTTGTGTCGCTCTTGCAATTGTTCGCCACATTTTGAGTAACAGAATCTACCTGACCTCGGTTCTACCACGAATTACACGCGAATTGCCCACGGTATGTTCGAGCAATCGCGATAAGCATCGATGCACCAGGACGAGCCATGTTGCGACCAAGCCTTTTGTCGTTTGATGACCGTAAGCGTCCGTGAACACGCGCGCTCATCCGAAGCCATGCTTCAACACCAACCTACAAACCCTAACTTGCACTTTTGATTCGCCGAATCTCACATCAAACCATGAGTTCGACGATCTAAAATTAATCGTCACTATACACCTGCAAATATTCACTATTTTCTTTCAAGTGTTAAATAATTAGTACACACATGTATAAATTATACGTTCTTATGTAAATGAAAGAGGGAATATTCTAGTAACTGATTTATGTAAAACGAAAAATCATTCTGACTACATTACGTCCTCTGATCTACATTGTGTCTCAATGTTGAAAATAAGTCTGTGTATATAAATCTTTAAAAAAAGTGGTGGCACAAATTGTTGACTTTTTTTTAATCTCTTCTCTATCTATGGTATCTATGGTATAGAAAAGAAAAATATAAATACATTCGTCTGACTGGGTGACTTTTTCTTTATTTTCCTCTTTCAGGTCAAAATTGTGCCAGCTAATAAAACACTTTCTTCTTTAAAATTTACTCCACTTGAACAGGTATTGTAGATATTTCTTCGAAAGTCCAAAATATGGCACTTCAAACCAGAATATCCTCGTTATCATTGATTAGATAGTTCGACTCTTGCGACTGGATGTTTGAACCCAGTGAGAACTCGAGGATCAGAACCGATTTTTTTTTTTTTAACAACGCTCGCCATTCGCGTGCAGTCCATCAAACATCCGTTTACGAGTTCACATGTTATCGCGTTACAACATACTGCGATTATTCATTCGTGGACCATGGTGTGGGCGGGCGCGGACGTACTCGTTCCTATTCGTTTCTCGCGAATGCAGGTGAACACATACGTACGCGCCTCTACCTCTCAGGCATCAGTTGCTCGCGAAATTGCAAATGTGCCGCGTGTTTTTTTTTTTCAAATCGAATCCTTAAGTCGAACGAACTGTTTGCAAATGCTCGCTGGTAGTCGCGGCGATGGGTCGTTTACCGCGCTGATCCACTTGACTTCCGCTTGACTTCGCCGCTCTTTTCGACAACGGACAACGTAAAGCCTCGTTCATATGTGTTCAAGTAACGTGACATATTTTTATTCACTTGGTTTGAATTGTTCTGTGAAGCTTTCTCTTATTTGCAATTTTGCAAAGTATCTTCATCGGTGTAGCCTCTATCTGTGTGCTCCAAAATGAACAGAAACAATTACAGAAAAAAACTTGTAAAAATAAAAAGAAAAAAATTTTCGTTTAGTGAAGTTCAACAATTTAGAGCGCATAAATAGAGACAAGTATATATGGAGAGATAAAATCTACCAGTGAAATTTCTTTATCACAAGTATTTACCACGTATTTAATTCCACGTACGATAGAAGTACGTTCGATCACTCGATCACTCGATGCTTTATGCCAGCAATTACAATCAACTGCAATTTCAGTTATGAATACATTAACATATCATTCTCGGAATGAATTTTGTGAGTCATAGGAAGAAGGTTAAAATCCTATTGTCTAGCCTAATGAGAACAAAAAGTACGACGATTTAAAAAGTTAAAAATATTTCAAATTGCGTGATTAATTGATATTGTAGCTAAAAATATGGTCAAGTTTTACGTAAAGTTGAGCTGTTGTCTACTCAGTTGATTTAAAGAAAACAATAATCGCCAAATTATGTAACGTTCACTTCTCCTTCCGGAAGAAGTTCATTATTTTTGAATTGCACGGTGAAAACTGCAATTAAAAAATTGATGACTATTTATAGAATGAAATGATCTGCAAATTTCATACTGGTAAAACAAAAGTGACCACTGTTTATCGTTTTCATATTTAACGTTCCATTTCTTTGAAAAAAAAAAAAAAAAAAAAAAAAAAAAAAAAAAAAAAAAAAAAAAAAAAAAANATTATATCATATTAAACTGTACTATGAAAAATTATATGTTGCAAAAACACGCCATGAAAGGCATAGACAAAGCATTTCTCATTTCCTTAATTGTATTCAAAAAGATACCAACTTGTATAAATATTCACATATTATATTCGAACAAACTGTGCCAACCGCCATTATCATTTATCAAACCTTCGACACAGTTGAAGTCAAGTAGTCACAATTCATTTGTAGTTCAGGTTATTTATTTGCTTGAATCCGAATAGTTTAATCAACCTGAACGAGGCTCGGACAGTCGAGGAATCACACGCGAGCATGCGGATTTAGGGAACTCAGATCTCGCCGCGGGAAACTTTCGAATTTTGCAGCCGACATTTTTCTAACTGGACTCGATCCGGTAACCGGTGGTTACGTAAACGATCCGGTGAGTCGTCGTGTACACGACCGCGTGTGCGAGGCAACGTTCGCGAAAATCCTTGGCACGGTATCGAAATTCGCGAATCGATCGCGCGCCTACGCCGCGTGCGCGATGCGATCGGCAGACGAACAACAAACATGACGACGATCGCTCGTCTTCTCGTGGGCATCGTGATATACGGTTTTATCACGGAAACAGGTAAAATTAGTCTAACAATTGACACGTAGACCATTTACACCGTGAACTCATTCGTCTCTCATTTCGTCTCTCCCCAGAGGGACGTTGTTCGTACGCCAGTTGGGAGAAAATCGGTGGCGTGAAACCGGAAACCATTGACGCGCAAACGGTTCTCTTTAGCGCGGCCAACTCAAATGGAATAACGAAGCATTGCTTCGAAAGGTGGGTAGATTCGAATTCTTTCATGAAAACAAAATGTTACAAATGTTTTAGTTTATTCTCCTATTTGTTGCTTTTTGCGAAAATCGTTTACAACACGCTGTCCAATTTACAACAATCTAATCTAACGATTAACAAAAGAGACAATTGACAGTATGTCAATCTAGTTCTGGAAATTCCACGAATTGGACGATTTTTAATGTACGTCAGAAAATAATTTCGCGTACAGAAAGACAAGAACGAGTTTCTTTATTGTATAAATATATTTGATATTTATAGGAAATCTCACTTTGACATAGGACTTATTTAACATTGTTACAACGTATTCCATAAACTCTAACAATAATAAATATTGTGAATAATCGTTTGTTTTATCTCACGAGCCAAACAATGCTTCTCAAACGTAGATCATTCAAAAAGTGTTCCATAATTTTGGTTGTCGATAAGTAATTCTATTCAAATATGGTAAAACTTCATTTATACGAATCAACAATGCAAAACGTCAAATATTGTTAAAATAAAATAAAAGAACATTTCTTTAAACAATGGTAGAGAAAACAGCGAGAAAATTATAATTATATCGTTGCCTTCCGAATTTCAGGTGTGAACGCATAAACTGCACCGCATTCGTGATAGATTTTGGCAGAAGCATTTGTTACAGCGTACGAACAAGAGACGACGAGCTAATACCCGATCCGAGTTCGATTTTTTACCACCGAGTATGCTTGAAAGGCAAGTAAAATCAGCACGATCGCGCTTCAAATTATATTATTGTTTCATCGTTTCTATCTCACTTTATTGGCTAGTGCCAATAAGTTGCGCGCGAGACAGACTTTGGCAAGTAGAGAGAATCCCAGGTGCAGTGTTCATGGATTCCAACGCGTTCCACCTGCCCGAACCGACCACGAGGAACCAATGTTACGAGAAATGCATTGACACAGGTAAGCTAGATCGAGATTGAGAACGATCGACGCAACTCGACGCCAATCGACCACGCGATCGCAGCCGCGATTTTCTTCCAGGGAGAAGCTGCGAGTCCATGCAATTCCGCACCACGAAACCTCTGTCGATCGACAAAACCGCGCTCGGACGGTGCTCTCTCTCGTTGCACGAACGAGGAACCAAACCGTCAGCGTACAGAGCCTCGATGTACAGAGACGAGTACCTTCGAGACCAGTGTCGAAGTCTGTGTAAGTGATGAGTCTAAATCAATTTTCATTGCACATCTCGTTTTACACGATTCACAGTCCTGTTCGCAGTTGTACAATGTAACAGTCCTTTTTATTTTTCTCACACGACATAATTAAAAATTAAGGTAAGGTGTATCATTGGCCAATGCAATTCGCACGAAATAATAATTTTCGAACGACGTTTCCAGTATCAAGGAAACGAGTTGTACGATGGAAAGTAGTAAAGCTGAATTCTTGAAAAGAAATTAATTTTTTTCCCCCAATGTGAACTATTTTATACATCCGCGTCGTGTAAAAACTCGGGTGTGTTTTAAAAATGAATCGCCGACAGATTGCGGATTTCTATACAAATTCACGTTTTATTCCTGAGGATAAAATTATGAAAACTTAAAAGCTCAATAGAGAATTTTTGTGAGTCTGCATTTTAAAATGAATGAAAAACCTAGTAGTCTATCACAACAGTGATGATCGAATTGAAGAAGATGAAGAAATTCTACTGTGTTACAGCCAATCGTGAATATTGTTCCTACGTGGAATTCCAAAATGCTTCGTTACCTTACTCTGACGTAGCTTTGATGGGCTTTGACGAGAAGCAGGTAATATTTTACTATCTCACATAGTTCAAAACAATTAAACAATTAAATCTTATACCTAATTTATCGTTCGTCTCTCAAGAGAGACGCTGCCATTATTTTTATTCTTCAGTAAATTGAATTTAAAGTCAAATAAGTTACGAGCGAGCAATGCAATGATAATTATCAAGAAAACGCTCGTCTCTTGCTCTGGAGTTTCACTCGATTATTTCTAACGTTAAACATCAAATCAGAAAATTCGACGATCGAATTCTGTGCAGTGCAAGAGAAGATGCGACTCGAGCGTGGATGGTTTCATTTGTCGAGGATACACGTTTGATAATTCGTCGGGTGATAAAGTCTGCCTGTTGCACTCGGAAGACACCACCAGTCTCGGTGTCAGCTCGTTGATCGACACAGCGAACGTGGTCTACAGAGAACGAGAACCATGTTTAGATCGTATGTGACTTAATCACTCTGAAATTGCGAACGATGACAGATGACACAGTTCTAATATTCCTGGTGGTTAGTGAGGGTACGATGCAACGTTTCCACGATGACGATCGAGTTGAGGACGAACGACGCATTCTTCGGCCGAATTTACTCGAATGGACACGCTGATAGCTGCGGTGTCCAAGGTACGGGAAGTAATCGGACGATATTGACGTTACCGATTCCATCGGCGGATAAAGTTCAGGAAGGAACACTTCGTTGCGGCTTGAACCCTGCCTTCTCTATCGACAATCAAAATCGGTAAGATATTGTAAGCGACAACAATACATCGCGATTTTTAAATCAACGAGGAATTAAAGATTACATTTACATTTTAAGTATTGAAACATTAACTGTGGGCAGGTATCTTGAAGTGATAGGGACTTCGATCCTCTTTTAGAGATGTTTATATATATATATATATATATATATATATATATATATATATATATATATATATTTTTATTTNTATATATATATATATAAATTTGGAATTTTCTTTCTGTCTCCTTCAAAGGTATGTATAAATTCAAATTGAAATCGGTAAGATATATCGCGACTTTTAAATCAACGAGGAATTAAAGATTACACGTTTTGTGTATCGAAACATTGATTAGGGTAATCTTAGAGAGAATAATCAGATATCAGTATCATCAGTTACTAATTCAATTAATCGTAAAAAATAAACCGCGAATTTTTATGCAGAGACATTTTTCTATTTAAGTTCCATTTTTTTCTTTTTAATTACGCTCATGAAAATTTAAAAATAAATAAAAATCTGTTTAATAATAAATCAACTAAAAATGGACAAGTATTGATTACCAACATCGTTAGTTAATCCTTCGATATCTAGATAGTATAAAATGCGACGTCACAAAGATTCGATCACGAGAATTCGCATTTTTACCACATTTGACGGGGACAATTTCAATTTATGGCATTTCCATTTTGTACGATCAGTCCCTATTAATTTCCTTACGAGGATCAATATATCTAGCTACCTTTTATAACAAAAGAAAATAACAAAAACATTATTATATCGTAGATCACGACCACTGGTTTGGGCAACGATCGTGATACAGTTCAATCCGATTGTTCAAAGACTTGGCGACCAGTCAATCAAAGTTGGATGTTCGTTGAGCAGCGAGATACCTCCGCAACCAGAAAACATCACCGTCCATTCCAGTTTCAGTTTTCTCGATCCCAAGTGAGAGAGAACCATTGTTTGTTTCTTCTTCTTCGATTTTACCGAGCACGTGAAATTCATGATACGCCGTCTTCTATTTCCTGTATTATTTAGCGCAGGAGTACCGCCAATCTCGTCAACGATCGTCAACACGTCCTCGCAAGTGCCGACAGTCACCATGAGGATACTGGACGAGAACCTGGGACAGACTATGGTCACGCATTTGGGTCAGAAGCTCATTCTAAAAATTCAACTGAATCCAGCAAATGGTAATATTTCTGTGCTGAACTTCTTTTTTAACATATACGAAATGTTCCTTAAATAACGAATATAAAATCAGTATATCTTGTAAGCAAAAACGAATCGAACATATATTTTTATGAATTTTTTTCTTCTTTTTTTCACTATTTTAAGTACACGATAAATTTCTGAGACAAATCTTATGTAAAGAGAAAAAAAATTTCTCTGTATTTAATGATTCGTAATGCCAATATAAAGGATTCTAAAAAAATGGTAATATTTCTGCGCTCAACTTCTTCAGCGTCATTTTTTCTTTTTTTTAGCATATACGAGATGTTCCTTAAATAACGAATACAAAATCAGTATATCTTGTAAGCAAGAACGAATCGAACATATATTTTTATGAATTTTTTTCTTCTTTTTTTCATTATTTTAAGTACACGATAAATTTCTGAGACAAATCTTATGTAAAGAGAAAAAAAGTTTCTCTGTATTTAATAATTCGTAATGCCAATATAAAGGATTCTAAAAAAATGGTAATATTTCTGCGCTCAACTTCTTCAGCGTCATTTTTTCTTTTTTTTAGCATATACGAGATGTTCCTTAAATAACGAATACAAAATCAGTATATCTTGTAAATAAGAACTAATCGGATATATATTTTTATGAATTTTTTTCTTTTTTTTTCATTATTTTAAGTACACGATAAATTTCTGAGACAAATCTTATGTAAAGAGAAAAAAAGTTTCTCTGTATTTAATGATTCGTAATGCCAATATAAAGGATTCTAAAAAAATGGTAATATTTCTGCGCTCAACTTCTTCAGCGTCATTTTTTCTTTTTTTTAGCATATACGAGATGTTCCTTAAATAACGAATACAAAATCAGTATATCTTGTAAGCAAGAACGAATCGGACATATATTTTTATGAATTTTTTTCTTTTTTTTTTCATTATTTTAAGTACACGATAAATTTCTGAGACAAATCTTATGTAAAAAAAGTTTCTCTGTATTTAATAATTCGTAATACCAACATAAAGGATGATTCTCATAACTGAAGAAGAAATCGTATCTTCTTCTCTAATTGAAATTAGAACAAAAAGATGAATGACACAAGATGTTCCAGAGAGATGTTCCAAAGAAATTTACAGGTTTCTTTCCTTTAGATAAAGATGCGTATTTTTTTTTATACAAATCGAAATATTCTACATATGAAAGATTCCGACTGAGAGAAATATAATTTTCGTATAATAATTTTCCACTGAACTTGCGTAGGTCCTTATGACATCGCTGCCGGATATCTCGTAGCAAGTAGCGCTTCTGGCAATGCCTCTCTTCAGCTGTTGGACGAACTCGGATGTCCAGTCAATCCAGCCATGTTCCCTGTTCTCTCGAAGGATCCAACTGATGATCGTTCCCTAATCGCAACCTTCACAGCTTTCAAATTTCCCGATAGTCAGCTAGTCCGTTTCAACGTGATCGTTCGATTCTGCTTAGAGAAGTGCATGCCGGTGAGTTAGACACATACTCACGTTCGTCATCTCGATTGCATCCTTCGATCATAAGTATATATTAAAACACCTGCTTATTGCAATTATTGGAAAAAATTCTAAGAAATTTTATTTTATTTCGCTTAGTATATTTATTTTATTTCGTACCATAAAATGGTATCGATTGCATCCTTCGATCATAAGTATATATTAAAACACCTGCTTATTGCAATTATTGGAAAAAATTCTAAGAAATTTTATTTTATTTCGCTTAGTATATTTATTTTATTTCGTACCATAAAATGGTGAAGCATAATTAAACAATGGAAAATTATTCAAAATCAAACTGTTACAACTTCACAGAAAAAGAAATCATAATAATTTACTTGAGAATCATTTGTACTTTGAACTTTTAGATTTAGGTGACGAAATATTAGGATCTCTTCAATTTTTATCGTTCAATTTTATCTAACCATAATATTCAAGATTCAGTAAAATGGTAAAAAAAAAAATCGTATAGCATATAAGTTCTTAAGGGCTTCTCTAAAGGGAAGACTTTATTTCTGCAAAATAATGATGAATCTAGTCGCGAAAGAGATTTTTCTTGAATTTTTACACTTAATGAAATGAGGCCTATCTAAAAAAGCTCTAATTTTGAGATAAGATCAAATAAATTGTTATATAATTTTTGTTTACTAAATTATAACAGTTTAAATTATTAATGTTGGTTCAGTTATGCTTTTCACTGTATGTAGAAAATAAAAATAGCGAGGTGTAATAATAATTCAATTTGTAATAAGTATCATATAAAGTTTACTTATGTTTGCTTGCTGATTGGCTATGAACTATCGTTCATAAGTATATGAATATTTTTGTAACTTCGCTGTAATAACATGTGAATAACATGTGAATTTTACCAAAGTGTCGAAGAAAAGCAGTAATGTACATTCACGATTACCTCGAAGATCAATCCATCATGCATTATGCATTATAGACAATCTGCAATGGTAATAAACTTTCTTATGGAAAGAAGAAACGAACCAGCGAATCGTGGGACACGCCACCGACCTACGACACCAAAACGACACGAATGTTTGGAAATGAAATCCCAGATGAGTTACCGCTAGAGCTCTCCATAATTGTGCAAAGTTCCGTCGCCTCTTCGGCTGATCGTCTGTCTTCGAGAGAGAATTCGTCCCCAACACCAAAACGACACGAATGTTTGGAAATGAAATCCCAGATGAGTTACCGCTAGAGCTCTCCATAATTGTGCAAAGTTCCGTCGCCTCTTCGGCTGATCGTCTGTCTTCGAGAGAGAATTCGTCCCCCGATACCGTGTTAATCACGAAAGAAAGTAAGTCTCGCAAACTTTATCCAAATTCACGCAAACATTTATCACTGATCTAATAATCTAGTGATCTAGTTATTTCCATGATTATTCTTTCTCACAACATACCTAGTCCATTAAAATTTTTTTTAAATACTGTTAAATTATTAAATGTTGCAAATATTTCGTCGTCGGTTCTCTCTTTCCGTATTGTACGATGTTTTCCTTCTCCGTAGACCCCGAGGACACGTTATTCTGTATCGACGCTAATCTCGCCTTGAGCTTGCTGATTTTCCTGTTGATCATTCAAATAGCACTTATCGTTGGCTGTCTATTGACCGTGGCGCAATACAGGCGAACAGCTATACGAGCGGAAGAAGAGAGAGCGAGTATCCTGGCCAGACATCTCTATGGTATTCACGGAGGAAACTTCGATATCGAGCGAAGAGTCAGATGGGCCGATCACAATCCTTCCACCTCATCTCGTGACTGACTCAATCTGATTGCATTATTCGTATAGTTATATTTCTTCTTTTTTTTTTTTTTTTTTTTTTTAAA
>NIPQ01089693.1:0-58947 GCA_002806875.1 Lepidotrigona ventralis hoosana
GCAATATATATATATATATATATATATATAATATTGCCTTGCAAATTGGCCACTGGTCCAAACTAAGTCCAATTAACAAAGCAGAATCTGTAGAAAGAATTCTGCTTGAGTAAAATGAAATAGAGCAGTAGTCAAAGTAGTATATATCAAAGATATATATAAAATTGCATTTGTGTACTTCATGAAAATACTTTCAAGGATGGTGAAAATAACAATGACGCGAGATCACCATTGACCAAGTAAGTAAGGTCAATGATGATAATAATATAATTTTGGCCATTTAATGAGGCAGTATTGTTTATATGTATATTATTTTACGTTGCGTAGCAACCTATAGAAACCACATGATCGTATGTAGAGTTGTGATTTTATGAATTATCATTCATTAGTGCATTATTTTTTTTGTAATAAATGAGTGCAATAAACACTAAAAGATATCTAGTTACTATAATCATACAATATTTGATGCTGCTTTTTGATATTTTTGTTAATTCGTTTGCTACTTTCTCTCGAGCGAATCCAATTAATTTGTTAATTCTCTACATGTATGTAATGTTTATACAAACATTGATATAATAAATAAATACATGCATCTGACTTTTTTTGTTTTTAAGGGCACAAGATATTTGTCTTATCACGACTCTCACACTTTTACTAGTTAACTTTTTCTCCACTTACATTTTTCAGGTAAATATTATTGAATGTAATAACATCTGACAACTAAGTTTAAATAATATTGTAAAAAGTATATCTTTCTCTATACAGATAGGATTAATACAATTATTATATACAAAATTTCGTGTAACGTTAACATTGTGTATCATATACATGGTATTAAGCATTAGTCTACATACATGGGACATTAAAATACATTGGTCATCACCTCTCAAATATTATTGGACTAAAGATTTTCATGTCTTTTATTCATTACATAGAGGAGGTAACATAGATAATACAAATTTCAATAAAATTTTATGTACATGATGTATTTATAATTTTATATTTAGTTGCAGTTTTACACTATTATCTCTATAAGAGGGCATCTCTTAGACTCGCAGATCCAAGGTTCTATGAAAGTTCAACATGGATTCAAAATCAGTTCAGCTTGCCATAATATTTATGAACAAATGAAATAAAGAATCTGATGAAAACTTTTCATTTGTACTAAGTAAAAGAAATTGAAGATAAAAAAAATTTTCTTATAATTTGTGTAAATATTTTATTTTACTTTATTTATAACAAGAATATAGTTGAAACAGAAACTGGAAGTAGTATAATTATTGTTAATTTAAATGGAATAGTTTCTTTTATCTTAATTTGAATTTCTCAAAAATATTCATCTGATGTGCAGAGATGCGAGTCAATAAAAATGTCCATCTAGAATAGATAGACTCATTTCTTAGTGATGTATATTATAAAAAAAATCTTCAAAATGAAATTTTTTATACACAGATTTTATGAAATTAAAGTTAGAATTACAATTAGAATAACTAATAATTTTTTGATGTATATAGGTTATTACTTTTTGTAGAGATTATTAAGCTGCATCGAATAGTAGATCAATTAAAATTATCAATATGATCAATTAGATCATTTAAAAAATTCACAATCATCTTGATATTTTCGAAATACAATAATTCAAAAATTCAAAAATCAAAACAAATTTATCTGATTAACCCCCTCGAGCACAATAAATTTCATTTCTTAAACATTTTTTTTATAAAATTATTAAGAAGCAAGTTATTTCAGGTGAATGTTCTCATTAACTCACCATGTGTTGCAGATGTATATACAATATATAATAGCAATTAATTTTTAATACTATTTTTAAGAATAATTCATTTTATATACAGTATAAAAAGTTTTATAATAAAGTATTTTTTACAATTATGTTGATATTTTACAAAAATAAAATGTAAAATTTTATACAATTTATTATAAATATAGATTAAATTAATATGAAGCATATGTATGTGTAATTCATATTATATACATACAATATTATATTACATTTAAACATTAAATTCAGAATCATTAAACAAATAAACATATAAAATATACTAATAATATTATGATATATATTCTATTATTCATGATATAAAATGTTAAGTTTGTACTATTTTAATATTTCTAAAATATAAATTAATATCACAAGAATATATTTTTTGAAGTGTATTAATAATAAACATAGAAGTGAGAAATAATCAAATGATTTATTTATTAAGATCATTTCTGTTATTATTACTATTAGAAAGAAATTACGAGAATTTTTTGTATTGGTATAAAATTTACAATACTATTTAATTCAACATTTTTATCTTTAATATATACAAGTAAATTTATTATAAATTATTTATTAATCATTTCACATTTGCATTTCAATTTTAAGTCAAGTATTAACAGTATTTCTTTGCAAAAAATATAAAGATTGTATGAAAAAATTTAATTTCGGATCCTTATACAATATTTATAGCGTCAAAATTTTATTTTCAATGCTTTGTAACATTTAAGAATTTTTACAAAGATTAATACACCATACGTGTGAACAGAAAATTATTATCTCTATATCTTATTTCTATAAATAATACTTTTATTTATTTTTTACTTTTCAATTTTGTGTGGAAATATTTTGATAGCCAAATTTCTTCTAAAATAAATAATACTTTAGACTGTGGATTTATTTAAAGCAAGAATAATAAAGCAAGACATATTTCCTTATTTAAAATGTAAAATAACGATTTCAAAATATGAAATTTGTTACATTTTTGTGAAAATAAATATATTTCTTTTTCATAAAACATTTAACAAATGTACTTGTACATTTTTCAATTTTAATTTTTTACTTTTAGAATATGTAAGATATTAATAGCTCAATAAAAATAAAAATGAAAATATAAGCTTTTTACAATGGCTAAATAAATTATATATAATAAAATTGAAATAACATTGACATTAAAACTAATTTAAATTAGCGGCTAACGATTTGGATTTCACTCAAATTTGCCTATTAATTTAAATTATATAAAAGGAACTAACGTTATAATTCAGTGAAACTTAATGTCTTCTTCATACAGTATGATTACCATGAAGGAAGAGTAACTTATCTATTAAATGAGGAGGTAAAGCCGTTCGCCTTGTATCATATAAAACTTGTATTTCTGCTGGAATTCTAGAGGGTGGTGCACAACATGCAGGTACACAATTATATTTACAAGCCAATCTGCCCAAATTTGGGCATTTTGCAGAAATTTTTGCCCACCATTGGAGAGGGCAGTAGTCAAGTGGTGCAGTAGATTCAGAATGATATTGTACAAGTTCAAGGTCTGCCTTTTCTTCTGCAGGCATTCCACTTTTTATTGAACATAATCCTCCAAGCAAAAATTCCATACCTAAATGTAATTAAAATATTTTCTTTTCCCAGTGATTTTAAAGGTCAAAATTATTATATAACTCACAATGTTTACCTGATACACGGCTTTTCTTATTCAATGGTTCTTCTTCAACTTTTATATTTATATTATCACCAGATTCTTCTTGTATTAATTTTGTCAACATTTCTTTTATATCAGTTGCTACTGAATTTTTATCTTCTTCAGTAGCGTATGGTAATTGCTTAAACCTAATATGTCATGCAATATTATTTTTTAAAATTTAAAATAAAAATAATAATATCGATAGTAATGTATAATTACCTTGGATCTAACGTAGTTGCAATTTGAAGTAAAAGAGTGACATTGTAATCTGCATATCTATCACAAAGCATATCAGATAGAGCTTCTTTGAAAGCCTTTGCTTTCTCACTGTCACTTTCTTTTATTTTAAGATGGGAAGATACAAGCTGCCAGAGTAATGGTTTTAATAAAGATATTAATGGCATTTTTTCCTCACTAAGTGTCATGATAGTAACTTTAAATGGCTCAAGCACATTTACAAGATCTTCTATAATCTTCCACTGATCATTTGTTAAATCAACTATTTCTTGATCAATACCTTCCATGCTTTCTAAAATTGATGTTACAATATTGCGACGAAGAACCATTTGTTCAAGCATATTGTATGTTGACGTCCATATAGGTGGATAATCCATTAACATAGCATTTTCTTCCAACTGCAATCATATCAAAAAACATTTTAAAGCAAAAGATTAGTACATTTTTCTTAAATATTTATATTTAAATATTTATATTTCTTAAATATTTAAATGATTTATTTACAATAACATTTTTTTGAACTTACTTCCAATAATTGTTCTTGCATAGCTAATGCTGCGGACGCAGCTGGATGACTTATGATAGCTCCGATAGCTGCTCTACATTTTGACAATATGGTAGTAACTTCTGGACTATCGAAGCAAGCTTGAGCACACACTTGTAAGGTATAAAGTAAACAAGGAACTAATGTTAATCCACGATTTGTTAAAGCATTCAGTAATTCTACCCTGGATGTGGCTACTACTACCGCGGTTATCCTTTCTATTTTCAAATCCCAATCAAGTAATAAAGAATCTATCATGTTACCCCAATGAGATTCTTCCCAATCTAAAGGAGCATGAATAGTACTTAACACTTTACATTCTAACACTGGTTCACCAGAGTTTTGATAATACACAGAAACAGTAACAAATTTTTCATCAGAATTTGATTTCCACTCTTCGATAGTCAAACCTACTTCACTCGTGATACAAGACAGAGTTGTCGCTACTGATTCGCGGAAGGTATCATAAATCTTTGGTATTATTTCCTCTTCCAATTTATTTTTACTAGGAATCTCACAAGGTGAACGTAATGTTGCAACTAGTCTTTGAAAACCACGTCCTTCTACTACCTCTGGTAGTTGTAAATCCATAATAATAAATTCAGCTATAGCATCTGATACAGTCTTTCCATCAATGCTTGACTGATTGATCGGATGATCCTCTGGCATGAGAAATGCCAGATTTTGACTATTGGTCCCAATGTTGGAACCACTTTTAATCATCACTCTCAACGGTTGGCCAATTGTGATATCATCTTCAATGTTGGACAAATTTATATTTGGATCAGTTACAAATTGTATATCCCCATCTATTTGGACGGTGCCATCTGCACTGGTTGTATAAATATGCTGGGCAGAAGTTGTTATACCTGTTTTCAATAATTTCTTTTGTGCTCTTCTGTCTTTCGTCTCCTGAGAAAGTACCTGTCTACGTGGGGGATTGGTGGCTTCCAGCTCTAGAAGTTCTTGGGCATGTTTATTTTGTAAATGCATACGTAAATTACTGGTATTACGGTTATATGCAATCTGTGTTTTACATAATATGCAAACAATTTTTACTTTAGTGAGAATGTCTCCATCATCCGTAGCTGGAAATCCGAAAAATTTCCAGTAAATACTTCTCATTGACATAGGCACTACTAATTTTTTATAAGTGTAAGTATACTTTTCTTCCATCATTTTGGCGAGTACCATTTGCATTTCACTTTTCGAATCATCTGTTGTGGCAGATTTTCCGCTGTTAGATAATGTTATCGGTTTATTTTCCATAATTGTATATGAAAATACATAAGTACCGGTACGTCGTATTTTTCACTTCGTTAAAATACATATGTACGATATATCTCGTTGTTATAATATTTTATGGTGTTTCTTCTCATCAAAAATGGAAGATTTTTGTTGCATAATTTGAAATACATCTGTTTATGAAGATACACGTTCCTTTTTACACATCAACCTTCCTCTATGGTTATGAAGGAATAACGAATTTACCGCGAATATTCCGATATCTCAAAGCAGCAGTTTGACGAATTATTTTACAGATATCGAACTTCAATTTCTCGTTTCGAAAAGAACGATGCACGATCGGTTATCGACCACCTCTCGTAACGATGCTATCGACTTTAGTTCATTTGCTCAAAGAAATATCGCTACGTAGACCTCTCAACTAATCGATTCCGTAAAACAGTATAGTTCCAACGAAGCGACATCTATATCGATTACTCGATAATATCTCGTATTTTGTTCTTCGAATCAATTGCAAAACGTATATAAAAGCACAAAATAAGCAATATTGTTCGCTATTTAAGCATAAATTAATAATTGAAAACTGCATACAACACAGTTTGTTAATACTAATATGTTAGATATATAATTCTTCTGTTGAAAGTAACGACAATGATGTACTCTTGCCACGTACCAAATACTTGCGTGTTGTATTATTGTAAATATAACACTTATAATATTGTTAATAATGATATTAATAAGAGCAAAAGGATTTCTGTGAAAGCATAAGTGAATGCGAAATAGCAACTTTTAATAATCAGTTCTGAAAAAATTAACCTGTAATTTCATTTTTGTCACATTTTTTTTTTGTACTTTTATAAACATTGTTCAGGGTATGTTATATATGATTTTTTTGTAATTTTTGAGAACACTTCTATCTTTAAGGAGTTATTTCGAAACGTAAGAAATGCATACATCGAAGAAAACAAAAGTACTGTCTTGTTTGATAATATGGAGGTTAATTTCCGTCTTTGTCGTTCAAACTGCCCATGTACCAGATGAATATTGGCAATCGTTAGAAGTTGCTCATCGTTTAACATTTGGTTATGGATATCTTACATGGGAATGGGTCATGAAAATTCGCAGTTACATATATCCAGTTTTGTTATCCATTATGTATCGTATATTAGCACTGATATCATTAGATTATGTAATAATTTTAACAGTACTACCTCGAATATTTCAAGCAATTATAAGTGCTTACGGAGAATATAAATTTTATAAGTGGACAAAGAACAAATGGACACTGTACAGTTTATGCATAAACTGGTATTGGTATTACTGTGCCACTCGTACATTAATAAACACTGTAGAAACTGCATTTACTATGATAGCTTTATCTATATTTCCATGGCGAGACAGTAACATCAAAAGTATAAGATATTTATGGATTGTCGGATTTTTATGTATGATTAGACCTACTGCTGCTATTATATGGTTACCTTTTTCTCTCTATCATTTATGTACAAGTTTACAAAATAAGTTAATATTAATATGTCAGTATAGTATAATATGTGCTATCTGTTGTTTCAGTTCAATATTATTGGATAGTTATTATTATGGTACATTAGTTATTTCTCCTTGGGAGTTTTTTCGTGTGAATGTATTTTATAAGATTGGAGATTTATATGGAACGCAACATTTATTATGGTACATTATATGTGGATTACCGGTACTTTTAGGATGTTATTATATTATATTTTTATTATGTATCTTCCAAATAATGAAACATTCATCCATTTTTCATCGTCAAGCAGTTATGTTAATTGTTATAGGCTGGACACTTGGTGTTTATTCTCTGTTGCCTCATAAAGAATTTCGATTTTTATTACCTCTTTTACCAATGTGTTTATACATATGCACTTCTTGTACATTCTCCTTGAATGTGAAATTCATAAAAACAGCAAAAAAAAGTTTTGTGGGGCTATTAATATTAACCAACGTGTTACCTGGTCTTTACTTTAATTTAATACATCAACGCGGATCGCTAGATTTAATGAACCTCCTTCATAAAGAAATTATTAATACTGATAATAGCAACATATTATTTCTGACTCCTTGTCATGCTACTCCTTTATATAGTTATTTACATGTGAATGTATCTACCAAAATACTAACTTGTGAGCCTAATTTCACTAGTAATACAAACTATATGGATGAAGCAGACACGTTCTTTGCAAATCCAATGCAATGGCTTGATGAAAACTATAACAATAATAAAAACATTACAATTCCTAATTATGTGATATTGTTTGATCATATTGTACCAAAAATAGGTCGATTTTTAAAACAATATCAATTATTGTCGCAAATTTTTTATGCGCATTTTCCACAATCAAATTATGGAAAATATATTTATGTATATAAACGTAAATAAAAAAGAGAAGAAAAAGATATAAATGATAGATACAAATATACAAAATGAAAGATATAAATAAGTAAAAAAAAATGAAGAAAGGATATGCATTTATTGTATCTATTATCTTAAAAAATTATCATTTATAATAAGTTAATTTAGTTCTATGTAATTCAATTATTGTTATAATACTTAATATATAATTTGTTATTTTTATTTATTTTCTGAAATAAATACATTCATAATCAATAAGTGGAAATAATAATATAACATGTCTTTAACATAAAATCTAAGATTCTGTGGTTTTAAGAATAATAGATTATTTGTATTAATGAAATTAAAGTGAAGAAAATAATGAAGAATAAGAAATAGTAGAATTCCTGTTATGTTATGTTTTGTAAAATGGAGGATTGCATAATAGGAAAAAACATTCAGAAATTCAGACAAATTTTTTTTGAAAGCATTAACAATACTGAAGAATAACAATATTATATTATCATTATTTGACTTTCGGTGTTGTAAGAAATGAACTTATTTTCTGATTATTGACGAATGGAAAGACAAAAGTACACCGTTACTAAATAAGATTTGGATCATATTTAGAAATCACATGCAAAGACGATAATTCCAACAGCGCTTGCTCAATACTAATTATCGTTTATAATTTAGTATTATTTTATCACATTATTTAAATATTCAATTATCCATATGATAATATACAGTTTGTATGTATAAATAAAAAAGTTTTGTAACTTTAACTGATAATTAACTTTCAATGAATAAAACAAAATAAATGGGCAGCTTTCTTGAAATCAAGTATATTGCAATAGATTTGTATAATAATTTCATACGATTTATTTAAAGAAGAGAAAGAAAGAAATCACGTGAGAAGAAATGAACAGAAGACAACGGAGTTATCAGTAAGAATCGCTAAATCGAAGAATCGTGATCGTAACCGCGAATAAAGAAAGGCGGACGTGGTAAAGTAACGCAAAGTAAAGTAAGGTAACTCGTGGCTATAATCGAAGGTACGGTAAGATGGTGCAAGTGGGATGGAAGAAAATATAAAGAGGGGACTGACTACATGGAGTCAACGTTCCGAGCGGGTCAGCGACCAGCTCTGTCTTTTTCTCTCTCACATTCTTCTCTTTTTCTCTATCTGTGTCCTTTCCACTATCATGATACTCTTCTTTCATGCCTGTCTTTCCGTATTAGAAATTTTGTTTTATACTTCGTTTCATCGGACGAGAGAATCTTAAAATCTTAAAGTCTTATCGTTCGCATATCTTCAATTAATGCTCTTCGTCGGGTTCAAATAGAATATTCGATGATTTAAATATAATAACGAGGAACACGATTCACCGCGGAAGAAGTATCGTGATTTGCGATGGTTTGAAAGTTACGTACGGCTATGTGTATAGGTACGTAAGGCACGAATATAATCCTTGTCGGAGAGAAAGTTCTGCACAACGGTGAATCCGCTCCCCTTCCTTCCCTATCGTGAAAGAGCATCCAAAACGAATTGTTTCATTCGCGAAGTATAGGCAGTCTAGTAAAATTTCAAATGATGCATAAAAAAACTCGAAGATCGGCCCTGTTGTTTCAATCTAATGATACGAGATTCTCGAATATTTACGCATTGTATAGATATTAGGTTTTATTTCAGACGTTTTGGTTCTACGTTATGCATTTAGCTTCTTATTTTTTGGCTTTTTAATTCAACAAAACAACAAAAGTTCCAGAAATAAAATACATAGGCAAGGCATCAATAAATATTGAGACGATAGATTGTAGTTTCATGCTCGCGAACATCAGTAAGTTAAGTTATGCGATGACCTTGTCGTAACGTATTTATAACTGCATCAAATTGCAAATTTGAAATTACAAATTTGCAATTTTTTCTGTCTCGGATTGATTCTCTATTATAAAATTATCGTTCGTTTATATTAACATTCATTATAATCTTAATTTTGTCTGTAGGAACTAAGATAAATTTTAGGATCTATAAGGAACAGGTGTTTGGCAGGTGTCCCTAACTTACGGAAGTCTTCTTTTTTCTCCTCTTTTGCCTTTCCTTCTTCAACAAGTAGCCATCGAACGTATCAACGAGTAAGTTTTTTTTTATATTTATTCGACATTGAACAATATATGTAAAATATATTGTTCAATGTTCGTTTGTTTTATTTCTTTTAAATAAATTAGTTGTTCATTCATCATTGAGAATAATAAATCTTATAATAGAAACTTTAATCACGTTTGAATGTTTGATGCTCGTGCGAACAACTTTTAGACAAGAATGAATTGGCAAAAATGTTATTGCAAATATACAAGGAAACGCTTAAGATTCACATCTATTTTATAACAACGGTAACATTCGTTAACGTGAAGGATCGACATAATATGAAAAGTTCAGAGTCCGATATCGTAAACCGGCTTTCTTCCATCGTTTCAGCAGACTTTGCTCCTTGAGCGTAGACTTTGGTCTCGCACGATTCTGTTCACGCGAGACTTACACCTGTTCGCTGTAAGGATTTCGTCCTTATTTATTCGTGTAACATGCTATATTGTCAATTTATAATTTCCTATTTCACGATAGTTAAGATCTTAAATATTAGATGCGCTTTCGCGCTAGATGTGTGTGTGTGTGTATCTTTTCTATATAATTCGAAAGTAAGTGGTGTTAAATATTTATATTGTAGAATACAGCTGAAAATCATCGTAAATCAACATTGAAACAATAACTGTTCCAGTGCATAAACGTTGACGAATTTCTGTAAATGGAAAACCGATTTTAATAATAGACAACATAATTGATTTTTTCATAGATAAAATGTAAAATGTACAGCATGTGTGTACAATATTGTACATACATGATGTTCTGTCTAAGGTGATGCATGTTTCAGTTGTTTGTTTCAACATCAGCTTTGCAATAAATGAAAAAAAAATTCTCTTTTTTTAAAAAAACTACGATGACCTTGGTTTCGCTATAAAAAAGTAGCTATATTCGAAATTTTTATTATGGTCAGTTATACACCCGGGATCGATAAGTTTCGCTTTAAAATCGTTTTTGTTACGTGACCATGAATTCGAAAAATTGTAAATCGCGTTAGACAGGACATGGAATACTTCGTATGGATATAAATAACAAATGTATCTTACGCATTCGATCTTGGTACATCATAGACCAGTCGACAATGCACTTGTCCTCTTCTGATCGTCGCGTCATTACGCGCTGTCGAGTCCGACCAATCACAGCTGGCAGGCAACAGGTGACCGACCAATCCGGTCTCCCTGTCACGACACCGTCGTTACATAGCGCTAAGCATTTCGCTTCTACGGATATTCCTACCAAATCCAACGATGATTGCTTTCCCGTTTTCTGCTTCTCTGTCTATACATAGCTCTTCTCATTCTCCCCGCCTCACACGTCGATCGTGCCAACCTGTTGCTCGTTAGAATTTCCCTCACTCTCTTTCCTAGGACGATTTAACGTGATGCATTCATCTACTCACTGCGACATACGTATATACTATGTACGAATTTTTTATATGGGACAGCACGTAGCCTTATGGAATTTTTATTTTTAGAAATTTGTTGCACGTGACCTTTGATTCGATGCGGATTAACTTGTTTCTAGATCGACACCAAGGAAGGATTTTTCAATCGTTTAAACATTCCACGTGTGTGACAGGTAAAGCAACATTGTAGAGAAAAAAATAATTCATAATTTAATACTCGATTATTCGTTATTTCTACTATCGTAAAAGGTGTGTATATGAATTTTTTTTTTTTTTATATGAAAGAAGCACGTAATCTGGAAATCTGCACAGAACTCGACAAATAAGGAACAACTCATAATTATTCTCGAACGATTTATTATTTTCAAATAAATATACTCGACGAACGTGTACAATGATCTCGATGAAGAATATTTACAGGTAGACAACAAGGTGAGAAAGGAATACAATTTCTGATTTATACATTCATTTCCATGGTCAAATGCAACGCGATTATATACGTAAACGCGTATTCACATTAAGAAATTGATTTCATTGTTCTGCAAACAGATTCGTATAGAGCGTGTGTTTCCATTGATTTTTCAAAGTGTGTAACACATTCGCGGGTTACATTTTCAAAAATCGGAGAAGTGGGAGATAGAAAGAGAGGCGCGGTGACAAGTGAAGTAAGACGTGCCGTGTACACGCACGTCTTATCAAGGCCGTGATCACGTTATGGAGGGAGCAGCTGGAATCGAGGTTACATGTAAGCAACTTACCTGTGATCAGTTATAGAGTCTGCGTATAATTCGGGAGCGCGCCTCAGGTAGCCGCCATTTTTGTTTCTGTTTCTCGCACGCCTCTTGCCAATCCACATGGTTTCCTGATCGGACGGGAGGAATATAGGCAGCATACACTCGGCATGTTTACCTTCGCCAGTAGAAAGGATTCATTCATACACACGGATACATACTATCGTTTCGGATCGTTCGATGTATCGATCTATCGTTATATATTACGTATCGTTCGGTCCGCCATGAAGAAGTAAAACGTGGCGCTCCAGGTGGAAAATAATCGCGGCTTGGTGGGGGGAGGGGAAAGCGGGGGAAGCGTACCGCAAGGCGAGTGGAATGTCTGCGCACCTGGCCAGTGCGTCGCTGCTTTGACCTGCCTTTCCCTTCGTCTCTTTTAACCTGGCCACGGTGGCAACGTGCAAGAACGGTTCGTCGATCTATTCCTCTATATATATCGCGTACAAAAATCGTCACAAACACATCCATATACATATACATGAAAAGAAGTTTCTCGAATTTAAATGTTGTGTTATCATCGTTACTTGGTAGTTTCCGCGTTTTTTTTAACGTAACTCGCTCGGTCCTTGTCGTGTGCAGTCGGTTCGGCGAACCGGATTGCGCGTCCTTGNGCTCGGTCCTTGTCGTGTGCAGTCGGTTCGGCGAACCGGATTGCGCGTCCTTGTCGCGCGTACTTGGTGCGGGAAATGAAGCACGGGAACGAGCAAGAGGGTCTTTCCTGCTAGCCAACGAGCGGCGACGGGTTCGATGCGCAGTCGCCAGGTGAGGCAACGACGACGTGTGTGCGCAACGGTTGGGGTTGGCCAGTGTTGCACGAAACCTTGCCACTCGCGACGCGCGGCGGTTCGTCGACGGTGATAGAGAAAGAGCCGCGGAGATAGATTTCTTTTTTCGAACTCGCGCGGCTGCCTTCGAGGGCAACTCGTATACGTATCGAATTATCTATATCTACGATACCTGCGAGCGAACGTGCCGCGATATTCATTCATCGGTCAACCGATTGCGATCCTTAACCTCAAATAAATAAAGGCAACATGTTTGGAGAAGGATACGAGGGACAGCAGCCTAAGTGTTGAAGAACGTGATCGAGCTTTAAAGTGGAACGTGGAAGTTTTGCTCTGAGTAGACAACCGCAGAATAACGCACGAGCATTAAGCCTGGAGTTGATTTTCGAGCCTCGTTTAGGACACGGCTGCGTGTCGCATGATCCGTGTCCGCACGGTGAAGTGTACTACTTTGATAATAGGGTTCAGGTGTACGTTGATCCGAAAGTGAGCAGTGCCCGGAACGGGACCCGACAGAAACGAAAGATAAATCGCGACACGATGCAGACCATGGGCACTACAAGGGAACCGAGTCACCTGGTGGCTCTTTATGTGGCGACAGCCGGCCTCCAGGGTAATGCTCTTGGCTCCGATGAGGAGGAGATCACGCTGCTGGTCTACGTGCTCATCGATATTCAACAAAATAAGGTAAGGTTTCTGCAATGATGATTCAACGGTTCAAGAAAGGGAGAACGAAAATGAAATAAAGTGAAATCATTGATCTCCACGATGGCAGAATTTCAAGCACTTTGCCGATACAATGGAACTCCATTTATCGATATGGAATTTCAACTGATGCTTCCTGCCACTTATCAAAATTATTATCTATTTGCGCGAAGATGAGAGATAGCAGGGAGAATTAATAGATTCCTATTATGCGAATTGTTTACCAACCAACGGGGCTATAACTTCATTTCGATAAATAGAGTTCAACCGCAACTATTAAAAATGATTCACAGATCTGTGTGTTTCCTGTGTAACATGGTCATATAGTTATTTCTAATTGTTCGAACGAATCTTCATCCCGGTCACGCATAATGATTCACATATGCTGTAGAAATTCTTGACAGATATATCATTCTTTGACAAGCGATCGTTGGACTTTCCTCGCTCGGCCACTATTTCCCTCCGTCGTTTCTCCTTTGGTTGAACGATAGATTTTTTTCAATCGGCCGTCGTCTACCTTCAATTAATCGTTTCGCAGAAGTCGCGACACCGGAAACGTTCGACATATCATTCAACTTTCACGAAAGGCTTTCCTCATCGCTGTCAATCCTGGTGCGCGTTGCACTGGCACCGCTCTGCTGTGCCTCTGCATGTCTCCGGCTGCCATTGTTTCTCGAATTATCCGGTGGGGGCGGAGCGTCGCGCCCTCGAAAGGTCGTCCATTACCTCCAGCTTTGCCATCGAGATTATCTGGCGCCATAGACTCGGCTGTCTCTCTCATTAGCTTCCCCATATTACGATACCGGCAAATTATTCTCACCGCTTCAACTTCATTCTTCAATTCGTATTAACAGAACTCTTGACAATTTACAAACAAATTCGTTAAACGAAATACAAATTTGAAAGTATTCGCCGATGGTTTCGGCACGATCTAACGGTATACGTGTAGGTAAATGCGCCCGAGCAAGTAAACGGAAGACGTTCGGTATCGTGTAATTTGTAAATGTACTTGTGTGCTTCGGAAAATTGTCTAGAATTTTTATAGTCAGTTGTTGATAATTTAGTCGTATTGTTAACATTCTTATATTATAGAATATTATAGAATATAATATATTATAGAAGGGGTATTGTCAAAATTTTGTACAATTATATTATTAAAATTGAATTAGTGCAAGTCTAGTATTTTTTATTAGAAATTGTTGATACATTAAATGGTACGATACAATAGTGTTTAGCTTCAATAAACGTTATTTTTCGAGTAGATAGATATATTTCTTAACATTCGAACGTTATTACCAGAATAGAATGTATGTTGGTAGATGATTCTTCATTTACTAGCTTCTGGTATAGTAGGTAGTTAGGTTAATGTTTGGAATGTTCGAATAATAAAAATTTGAATAACGAAGAGTTGTACTACCTTATATTGACATTCTTTTTATCATTGACTTCATAGATAAACTTTGATCATAGATATTTATAGGTTTTTATGTAATGTCTACTTTTTTTTACCAATATCCTAATATGCAATGATATTATTTCAATAATCTGTCTTTTTCAAACGTTCGGAAACATTTCAATCGTTCACATAGATTCATAAGCAGATGAATGAAAGCCAGTCGAAGATTTAACTCGTCGTATATCATGTACCTTTAATAAATATCCGGAGTTTAGTAAGAAATCATCTGAAAGAAAAACCAAAGAAAATCCCCGTCACACATTCATATATACTCACGTATTTTACATTATTCGTCTAATAAATCGTTCCAATACGCGGGCAAACGTCCAAGATCCAAGTCGATCTTACCTTACAGAGATCGAATTTTCTCGTGGCAAATTTAAGAAATCGGTGGAGCATCCGACGCGGCAACAGGTGTACTTAGTTTTCTTCTTTATTCTTTGCTGTGAATCGCCTTGCACGATTTCGCCCGAGTTCCAGCTGGACGGTCGTTTCCTTTTTCCCCCTTGAGTCACATACCTGGCTATCTCCGATCGAACTCGATCGGGGACAATGGCCGCCGGTAAGCTCCTCTCGCTTTGCTAGGACCTCGTATACCTACTTAAATCCGGCAACCGAAATACCTACGCCTTGCAGGTATACGTATATACCTACTGTGTATTTCTATTTATCTAGTGATGCATACTCGAAAGTTTCGGAAACGATTCGAAATTTTCCAATACACGGTACTGCGAGAACTTCGATGTGTATCTATCTTGAAACTCTTGAAAGTTTTGGCTAGTCTTGAATCTTAAAAAATGCTTCTAAAGGTATTCAAACTAATCAAACTTTCAACACTTGTAACTTGGAAGTTATGTATTAATGTATCCTTCGTAAGCAAGAAGATTGCCAATTTTACATGCAATTTATAAAGATTTGTAGAACTTTGAAAATTATATGATGTTTACTGGCTTCATCGTTTATCTTTTTCCACATCTAGAAAAATAGTTTGAATTATATGAGGGTTAATCTCGAGTATTGAAAGCCTCAGGTATATTCAATATTTTATTTACAACCGCTTTTTCCTATCCTACAATATACAAGAATAACGTAGATGCATAAGTACAGATATATCCCTTCAAGTCTTTCAAGACTCGAGATAATCGAAACTTTCAAGAGTCTTCGAAGCAATTCGAATTTTTTTTGTAACGTGGGTATTCGGTGCTATTCGAAATGATACACGTATGTATCTATGTTGTTATTGTGACCGTTTGATATTGCCTATTTATCATTGTACAATCTCAACCTCTTCCCGGATTTTTATTTATCGTGTCGTTTGTTCGACGACTGACCAATTCTCGCGTTAATCAATGTAAAGAAAACGATATTGTAGCCAGTAACCGATATGAACCATATTTATTATCAGTTTTACGTGCTCGGAAATATTATCTGAACGCGATGCTACTGATGAGTAGCGGAATAAACGGGATATTATTTATGTTGGCGAAAACTTTTGTGAGTTTAAATTACAGATAGTGTCGAATTTTACAGGTTTTAGAAGCTTTATTTTTGAGATAATGATTCTTTAATGCTTGACATTAATTATTTATTGCACAATAATAATTATTAATTTAAGTCATAGGGCAATATAATTTCATTATAATAAGGAGCTAATATACAATTAGAAATAAGAAATACTTCCATTATATTTCATTACAGTATTCCACAGTTAAGGAAATTTTTAATTGATACTGAATATAAAGGAAAAATCTGTTTGTTCAAGAGTGTATTGTGGATTAACATCTTTGCTGCAGGCTAGATTTTTAATTTCATAGTTTCCATAGGACACCTATCTCTGCATTGCGATACTTTATAGTAACACAAATGTCACTTCATAAAAATTATCATGGTAAAAACTTTTTACCATAATTTTCTGATTTTTTGCTCTTTAAAAAATTCTAGTTGATAAATATTTTACACATATCCAATGATGACCTCTCAACAAAATATAATCTATCGATAGAAATTAAACTTATTCATATACCTTATTGATTTAGATTGAAAGAGAGCTTGTTAATCTTGGATTGACTGAAATTAACGCGGCATTTTCGCGATACAAATTGACTGGTTTTTGGAGAAAGTGTGTCGAAAGATTCGTATAGAATAGGGAAAGCCCATCGAACGAAAGTTTCCAGCGGCTCCCAAGCAGAGAATCATGGTAACTCGTCCCCTTGTTTCGATGAAAGCAACAAAAATCGCAACCACGTTTGATATATCGTCTCTTAGATATATTCGAGGCGATTCAGAACGTCTTGATAAATATTACACACATCGCCCCTCTGTCTTCGACAATTTTTCATCGTCAAAAACACAGGTTGCGCCTCTCGCTTTCCGTTCGCGCATCAAGAATGTAGTAACTTCTCTACGTGTCGGTTTATTTCGACCAAAGATCCACGAAACGATTCCTCCACAGTCGTGTGAAAAGAGAGGACGTTGACTTAGGCCTGGAAAGCAAGATTGCTTCGCTCGCTAGACTTGAAACGCGAAAAGAATGGGCGTCGTGTGGTTTTACTTGAGCAAACGGCACGCCGAGTCTGTAATTTGAAAAAGAATTAAACGTCACGTTTTTATTAAAATTAAAAATTAATTTTGAAACATTAAATCGCTTGCAATCCTGTTAGATCACCAGTATTTTATAGACCGCAGAGTTACTTGAGTGATTCATAAAATGAACTTTGCATTTGGCAATCCTGATGGAATTTCTTATAAATGAATTGAAGCAATTTTAACAATACTGCAATAATAATACGATACAATAGGTTACGGAGTGTAATTAATAGTGTGATTATTATAGATAATGTTTCTGAGTAATCTCGATAAAAATTCTCTTCACTTCTTCAGATTCATTTTTTTTTTTTTGCTATCTACATTTACGAGAAGCATGGAATATCATGTACAAAAGATCATAAAATTATATCGAAGTACTGAAAGCAAATATTTAAGAACTACATATACATATATTTAATGATATTTAATGAATTATAATATATTCATCTGAGGAGAACAATAGGATTAAAATAAGAGCAACATAAGCAACATGAGCTTGATAACCCTCTTGAGATTCCGAGGAAAGATCCCTGGCTTTCAACTACTGTTTGTTCGATTCCAATTTGATTGCATCGTAATTCGTTTAAAGAATGCTTGCATAATTCGGCCATTGTGGTTCGTTTCCGGCGTTTGAAGTCGATCGTGTAAGGCGGACTATAATGAGTGACATTCGATTCATAGGCTTGACTCTTTATTTCCGTGTGCATTGTTTCTAATGCTTCCTCCTTTATTATTAATTTCGACGAATGTATACAAATACAGTGATTCACTTCAATATACTTGGTCGTTTAAAACAAGAAAAGAAATACTCAATGATGTTAAACGAAACACTTTGAATAACATTCGATTATTATTAAGGGTGTTGAATTGGTGAAAATTCTATTACATCATCTGTTATGATGAAAGCAACTTGTAAAAATACTACTCGTTCCCCTTATTTTTACAAGTTCCTTTGTATAATTTATTAATTTATATTAGCACTTCTTTTTATTTTTATCAATTCTTTCATATAATCTATTCCAATATTAGAGCACATAAATAGAGACAGACACGTTAGTACTTAGATTTGCAAAAGTCGCAAAAGCGACTTGAATATTTGAATAACAAATTATTCATTATATTAAGTAGAATCATTTGGCATTAATTAACGCATATTTAAAACCATTATTCATTCTACGTATGAATTTTTTTTATAAAATGTAGTAACTTACGCTTGCAGTGAATGTTTTGCATCAAAATGTGATAATCGTATAATATGAACTACATAACATTCATAAAAATTTTTTGCAACGAGTGTTATTCAAATACACTTGTGGTACCAATGTATGTGGTACAAAGTACGAAATACGTTTTTTTCATTTTGCGTTAGCTCGTCCAATATTTACTCTGCCTGCGCATATATTAAGAACAGCTATCCAATTATCCTGTTCTTCCTCCATTTTCTTTAGTTTCCTGGACTTTAGATATTACGCGCGCAGCCTATTATTCACGTCTGACCGCCCTATTCCGGTCCACCATTCCAAAACCTTTTTCTCGTCTCTCTGTATAGTTTCTCTCCCTTTTTGTGCCGACGTCGTCGCACTGCAATCTCACAAATACCGCTAAGACGGTAATATAGTCTGTGAGAAAAAAGAGTTGAGAGGAGAGCCAGGCGGACGTTGAAATCTCCCGGCCGGCTGTCGTCACCCGGCGACGGAATTGAAATAATGATCTCGATTATCCTGCAGACGATTAAAACCCGCGACTGATTAACACACTGAGGTGGCTCGTGGCATCGAATAATAATAAACGTACGTTTTCGAGATAATTGTTTCCTAGATGGAAACTGCTTTTCTCGTCAAATAGGCATGTACTCGTATCTCAGTGGATCAGCTTTTGTTCATCTTTGTGTTTGCCGATAATATAATTGAAACTACATCAGGTAGTGTTGAAGTTAGCATTAACGACGATTGAAATATCAAATTTGTATCGAAGTGATTGAAAACACAAGCTGCAAGCTCGTAAATGTTGTACATATAGTTGAAAACTTCTATCCTCTTAGTGAATTTCGTAATATTCAAATTTTATTAGAATTTCTAAATTGTATGTTTCCTACAGTTTATAAACCAGTTCTTCAATGTTACTCGTACATTACTGAAGAAATACGAAATAATGGAATTTGTCGTTTTCCTTCACGTCGTTTATCGTCATTCTCGACCAGGGCAAGCTAGTTCCTGTAAGCAACTCGCGACTTTTGACCCGTTGCCTCTCCCTCTCTCGGTAGACATCGCTCTTCTGCTCGCACACGTGCTCGTTGAATTTGCAATTTATGAGTTCGAATCGCACATTACACATTTTGTGCCCTTACTGCCTCTTGCACGACAGATATTCAAGCTCGTGTACTTACATATACATACTGTACATTTTATTCTCCTTTTAATTTGCCATGCCACACGTGTTAATTTATTTTACATATTTTTCTTAAAAAGCCCTTACTGCCTCTTGCACGACAGATATTCAAGCTCGTGTACTTACATATACATACTGTACATTTTATTCTCCTTTTAATTTGCCATGCCACACGTGTTAATTTATTTTACATATTTTTCTTAAAACAAAAAAAAACTCTAAGCATGAAATTGAAACGAAAGATCGTGAGCCCACATTTTGCATAGCTTACTTTGAAGAACTCGAACAAGACGATTTTTCGAAGACAATTTCTAAACTGAAAAACTGAAATTATCGTTGCTTTCTTAATTTAATATTTAAAAGAGAAATTTAAACTCTTTATACAATCACTAAATAGATACGTACGAATATTTACACGCTTTATATACAATATTNATAATAATATTAAATATATATAATATATATAATAATATTAAATATATATAATATATATAATATATATAATAATATTAAATATATATAATATATATAATAATATTAAATATATATAATATATATAATATTAAATATAACTTATTAAACGAATAATAAAGAAATTCGCGTGTAGTTCTTGCGGCAGCTATTAAATTGTTCCTTAGAGAAAGTTCTTTACGTAGTGTAAATATAAATTTTTCTACATAACTACTTGGCGAACATTCACGTGAGATATAATCGTTATGTATTTCGATATGAAAGTGATTTAGAATTCAGGTTTATACTTACATAAAAAATGGCGAAAAGAGCAATGAAATTTGTTAATGAATATAATTAGTATAAATATCTGTAATTTGTTATGGTTACATCGTAGATTGAGATAAATTAACAAAGTACTGGTTGTAAAAGTGGAAATATTAGATAAATAACAAATTTTTGTTGCTCATTTCATTGGTATGTTCCTATGTATATGCAACCATCTCGATTTGGATTATGAGTGGCGTGTTGCATAGTTACAGGCGAGTATATTAAATACATAAGATTATTAGGCCTTATCAATCTAATAGATTTTTTATTTTTGATTAAACGATAGATATGATGATATTTTTGAATTTAAAACATGTTATCGAAATGTCAAATTTTCCATTAAATTTTTTAGCGAATTATTATTATTATTATTATTATTATTATTACATCTTTTTCATTTGATTAGAATTTTTAATAGAAAAATGTTTTTACTTATTTGTGAACGTGAATTTTACAGGTAATGGGAAGGCAACAATTTATTATACGACCGATGGTAATGGACGAAAGTTGTACCCCTGGAACTGGCAGCGACAATCCGGCGGTTGCCGGAAGTAGCGGAGTCATCAGCGAAGCAGCATTGGCACATGCTCCGGCGTTGACTGAAAGAAATCTTCGAGAGCATGGAATTCCTTTGGAACAGGCTATTGAACAGGTGATTGTGTTTTTTTTTTCTCGAATAGAATCGAAAAAATCTGTAAACGCAAAACGTGTAGCACTTGTATCTACCGATTGATAAAAAACGGCGAAGAAAAAAGAATGCATACGTTTTTCTCAGATTTATACGAGACATTTGAAAAAAAAAAAAAAATTAATTTTTAATAAAAGTTTGAAGCATGGTGGTCCAGTATGTCGCACGTGACGTCTGGCTGTGCACCATGTTTCGTCGTAGACGGCCAGGCGCCGATGAGACAATGCTTACATCCAGAAGCCTGCAACAAAGACATCAATTTGCCAGAGCACTATAACGTGTTTCACGATCTTCGGAAGGAATTCGTTGCTTGTTACTCAACCCATGGAGAACTTTCGACATTCGGAATACAAGAGATGATGGAATGTATCCTTTTCGAAATTTGACTGGAAATAAGGTTACTCACAGTTTTTATTTATACGATTTTATTTATACGTCCAAGTCCATCTTGGTTCAACGTATCTTGCGATAAACAGATGTAGGATCAGATTACTTTTAAATATGTAAAATTTTACTAGACATATATTGAAAATTGAACGTCATCGAATACGTCGGTCGAATTGCATAGTGAATTTCTGATGTTGCTACCATTCGTCGCACGTGCAGCGCTCGTTGTTCAAAGTTGAAAGTTTGGCTTTCGTTACCGTACGATTGCCTTAAGACGACGACTATGATGGAAACGAGAATTCTAAGGGATGCGTTAGGCGGCGCGAGAAGTTGAATCCAACGTATTCGAATCTGACGACGAACTAATCGCTTCGCTGCTGCGGCTGCAAAATCAGTCTCTAGCAAGTAGAGGATATACATACATATCATGTTAATTGTGCTCTTAGCCAATCCAACATTCGAATATAATCAAATACCACTTTCTTAGCTGTATTTCTTCGATTTAATTTTATTTTGTTGCGGGACAGATTTTTGAATAACACGTGAAAGTGTGTTAAATTATTCCGTTACCGTTGCAATCTACGTGCAAAAAAAGCAGAGGTTCTTTCAATTTCACAAGTTCCTGAAACACAAATTACGATCTAAAACTCAAGGTATGTTTTCTTTATTTTCAATACATCTTGGAAAATTTATTCTTAGAGAGAAAAGCTCTTGTTTACGGGTGAAAAGAATTTGTTAATTGTAAGATCTATGTGAAAGAACATGTTTTGCATGTTTTGATTGTAGATGTTGGTAGTAGCATTTACATATTCTTAGATATATCAGATTAATTTTTCCTTTATTCTGTGTTCTTTTAAATTTATACAAAAGTTATAGAAATTATATATATATATCCATAGGTGAGATTTAATTCAAACGAGGAAATATTATACTGCTCACAAAAATTAGGGGATATTTCAAAATGAATATGAAGCGATAAAAGAAGCATTTGATTTTTTTTTTTTATTATGCTTCATATTCATTCTGAAATATCCCCTAATTTTTGTGAGCAGTATATTTTCTAATGGAAATGAAGCACCTGCTTTAAATTTAATCCTAATCCTCCTTAGGTATTAAGCGCGAGTCAAGATTACAGTGTTATAATCGTTCCATTTTATACCAATCGTGTCGTATGATGTCTGTCGTTAATAAAACAAAACCACCTCTGGCTGACGAGAATACAATATCGATCAATACCAGCGCCGTGCTTTGATTAATCGACAATTTTGATTTACATTATTCGTTCTAATTGTCGATCTTTTTTTGAAACATTTCATTTAGGGATAAATGATAAAGTTAGTGAGCATATGATCCGGAAATACCGCTGGCTGTACGGGTCGCTCTAATCTTTTATTTATTCGGCCTTTCATTTTTATTGAAGATCATTGAAATTTTTCTTGTAAACAGGCATTAAATATTTCGCATTATCAAACGTTTTTTGTTGAAAAAAAATTTTTATTCAAGTATTACGATCGGTTAGACATCTCTGTTTCCAAGTTTTTTTTTTTAAATATGAAATGAAAAATAAATAAAATCAACATGTACTGCCAGTATCAGTCGAATAACTTGAGGAAATTTCACCAAGTAATTATTCGCAGAATACAGTTTAAAGGTCACACTTGTGGAGATATTGGTAACAGTCTGACGACCAACTAAGATACACGTATTATAATAATTATGCGCGTAACAAGTTCGTTCGATTTCTCGTCGAAAGCTGTTATAAATCTGAAAATTTTTATTTTTTTCCAAAAAATTTAGAACTCAGAACTTCATCGGTGCATGATATTTTGTCTAATCATTTTAATCAGGTAGATTAGAAACAATGGCTGTTTCGTTGTTAATTTATAATTTCCGATAATATTTGGATTTGATATCTCGATACATCTCGAATGATGGTTACGTAAAAGCGATCATTGCAATCGTTATCGACATACATATTATTGTTATGTTAAAAACGAAGATTTATCCTTGACTAACGAAAATCAGATTTTGGCCTACCGTTAGACACTGACAACGAGTTTTACGTGAAAGAAATCCAAGATATGATTTGTGTGATACGAAGAATGATAAAAGATGGTAAGTTGTCGATTAATGAATTTTCATGAATTTTTCGAATTCAAGTACAACGTGAAAGTCGTAACAAGGAAAATGGTAGAAAAAAAAAATGTAATCTATTCTTGTTGATAATACATATTTCCCCCTTCTTTTTTCTTCTAATTAATAAATGACTCTGGCATAAGGAAAAAATTGAAAGGCCTTTCATTATTTCTCCACAAAGAGTAAGGTTCATGATACGTCTTATCTTTTATAGACTATACATACGAATGAAGAATATATTACATTTTGTATTATTTATAGGTATTCAGTAAATTAAGTTCGGTATGATGTTGCGATCGTTTTAAATTTTTGATTAATGTTGAAAGTAAAATGTATATTTATATATATATATATATAAATTACAATCTTGAACATAAATTCTATTCTTAAGTTCATTTTCAGTTGAAAATAGATGAAAATCTTTCCTTTTTTTTTATTTATAATAAACGGAGCCATGAAATTATTCGAAGCGATATTTTTCAAAGAACAGAGAGCCCCTTCTATGATACGTCATACATTTGAAAAAAATATAGTTTCCACGTCTCGATCTTGAGAAAGGCTCAGTTATTTTCCACTAATCGTAATTGGAATTGTGCATAGTGGAATATTCAGATGACATGCAATACAATATATGCATCGGATATGAATTTGAAATTCTATTAGTTTTGCATTGCTAATTGGAGTAATCTTATATAAACTGTGCATTTCTTTATTACAAAGTATTTAATATAAATTAAATTAAATTATGGCTTAATATAAAATTACAGAGTATGCAAAAAAGCAAGTGTATTAATTTTTATAAACAATTTGTATTGTTGAAGTAGTATGAGAATTTCAACTTTATTACAGTGTATTGTACATTGTAAGTATAATTCTATAATAGGTCATTACTTTATAATATTATTATTTAAAATCATTCTAATGAAGATAAGGAAACATGACAAAAAAAAACGTGAAACAGACAAAGAAAGAAAATAAGAAGGGAACGAATAAAAAGAGAGCAGTGTATACATTTTAAATCCATGCATTTGGGCTCTTATGTGTGTTCACGGTTTATGATTGCGGATCAAGCTGTGTAATACTATAAGCAGTGACAGTCATAATATATTTCTTATCACAATGGTGCTCAATTCTGACTGATTTTAATTTTCAATCTCGTAAGAACACGTGCCACTATGACAAGTGTCTGTGCGTGTAATAAGCAATGCTATTACTTGAAGACACGATCGCATATTTATTTTGCCAATGTTTAATATTTGTTGCATTTTTCGTTGAATTTTTGCATGTATTATGTCATCTATAAACATCGGGTCGTAATCAGAATTTTCTTCCTCTCTCTCTCTCTGTTTTATTGCATTTCCGGTTTAATAAAAATATTTGATGGAGGGGTAGAAATGATGATGGAAGAAAAATTTCAATTCGTAAGGCATGAAAAGACTTCGAAAGACTGCTGACACATTGCAGCGAGTGGGCAAATTGAAACTGAGTTTTTGCTCAAGCTTAAGAAATCGGAGACAAACTTGTTGGTGTAGAATTACGAAAGAAATGCGAATGATGGATAGTTCGAAACACTGGGATAATGATTATATTTTTCGCGGTAGAATTCATTTCTCTGTTTTTAATATTACATTCCTAATAAAAACTTTTGTATATATTAAGATTTATCACTGATCTAGTTTTCAAATCAAATGAATATATTACTTGAATAAATAAATATCGAGAATTTAAATCCTCATATATGGATTATAATCGCTTTTTGGATCAATATAAGTCATGATGCATAAGCGTCATCGACTTCTAAGGCAGTTTAATCGCAGTTTCATTCCTTTTTTTATTGTTAGGAGTATTATCAAAATGCTTTCGATCATCCACTTGAATTTATGTTTACATTTCTTTTACATTTACATTGGTGTAATTACATTATTGCAGGACACGTCTTCCAAAATCCTGAAACAGTTAACATTGTTTTAGAACCTGGTATATGGTAAGTTATTCTTGATATTTTCAGCTAATGAAGTTTATGTTACTGATGTTATGATGCTCTTTTGTAGCTCAAAAGATGAAGAAGTTGATAATGGCTGTGTAGTAAGAGCTAGAGGTCTTCCTTGGCAATCATCTGATCAGGATATAGCAAAATTTTTTCGTGGCCTAAATATTGCCAAGTAAGTGAAGATTATGATATATATTACTAGTTTTAAGATTAAAGATTGTAATAAAATACATTGTAATAACTATTATGATATTTGTACACAAGCCACTTGGATCCATGTGACAAAGGTAAAGATTAATATTTAATATGTAAATATGGATGATCGTGCAAATTTTTAATGGGTAATGTTTACTTTATAAGAAGTAACAAATAACAGTTAATATTTTCTTGTTATTTCTTTCTTTCTTATGCAATGATAAGTATTATCTTGGGTCATGAAGCTTGTATGTTATATAAATTTGCCAATGATTCTCAAAATCACAGTTGTAATTTATCTAATTTATATATTTATTCTGTTTTAAACATATTCTAATTGATTCTTGCTATTTTGATTATAATCAACTACAAAAAGCTTTGAATAATGTATTGACTTTTATTATAAAAATATTGTTTTACAGGGGTGGTGTAGCTCTGTGTTTAAGCGCTATGGGAAGACGTAACGGAGAAGCATTAGTACGGTTTATTAACAAAGAACATAGAGACATGGCATTAAAAAAACATAAACATCACATGGGAGGAAGATATATAGAAGTGTATAAAGCTTCTGGAGAGGATTTTGTTAGCGTTGCTGGAGGAACTAATGGTGAAGCTCATGCATTTTTATCTAGAGGAGCGCAAGTTATTGTTAGAATGAGAGGCTTGCCATATGATTGTATTGCTAAACAAGTGGTACGCAAAAAATGTTTTTCCATACATATTCTATCACATGTTCTATCTTCTCATTTTATGTATTACTTTTCACAGTTGGACTTCTTTTTGTCAGGGCAAAAGCCCTGTGAAGTATTGGATGGAGAAGAAGGCGTTTTGTTTGTAAAAAAACCAGATGGTAGGGCAACTGGGGATGCATTCGTTCTTTTTGCAAAGGAGGAAGATGCTGTGAAGGCATTAAGTAAACACAGAGATTGCATCGGAAGCCGCTATATAGAACTTTTTCGAAGTACAATTGCTGAGGTGCAGCAGGTAAATATACGCGAATAATTAAAGTCTATTTTAAAAGTAAGGAAAAAGATCAAACATATGCGTATTGATTTACAGGTTTTGAATAGGGCAATTGATCCGAAACAACAGGTTGTACTTCCAACGCCGCCTATTCCACAACTTCCTCCCATACTTCCACAACATATTATCACTTCTGGTACGCGCAAAGATTGCGTTAGATTGCGCGGTCTTCCATACGAGGCTCTTGTTGAGCATATCCTCGAGTTCATGGGCGAACATTCAAAAAATATTGTCTACCAGGGTGTTCACATGGTTTATAATGCTCAAGTACGTACGTCTTTCGTGTCATCTATCTTCGGCGTCGTAATTACACTTCATTCTTTCTAACAAATCATTTACCAATATACATTTTGTTTGTGCGTTCAGGGTCAGCCTTCCGGTGAAGCGTTTATTCAAATGGACAGTGAAAGTTCAGCATACGCGTGCGCGTCACAGCGACATCATCGGTACATGATATATGGCAAGAAACAACGATACATCGAAGTGTTCCAGTGCAGTGGGGACGACATGAATCTGGTATTGACAGGTGCAGTAACACCACCATCAACCAAGGCTCTACTATCACCCGGTACGTTGACCACACAAACTCCTGCAACTTTGACACATCCGCCTCCGCCGACACCGGTACCGGTACCGGTACCGACGGCGCAACCCCCTCTCTGGGACATTCACGCGTTAGTACAGGCTCAACAAGCCCAAGCACAGGCGCAGGCTCAAGCGCAAGCTCAAGCTCAGGCTCAAGCGCAAGCAATTCGAAATCAAGACTTTTGGTTAATGGCTCTAGCCTCAAATCCACCACCTACCTCTACTACTCCTGCTTCCCCAACTTCGTCAGTTACAACTAAGACGCTCGCTCTACCGGGACCGAATCCACAGCATCAGATTCCTGCCTATGCAATGGCACCTCAGACAGCAGTCGCGGCCGCTGCGGCTGCTGCAGCGCTTCACGCTCAACCACCCGCGCCGGCCCCCTTTTTACTCTTTAATGTACCCTCTCGTATTCCTATTTTACGGGCACCGGCACCGCATAGTATCTTGACACCTATCGTTCAGGCTGCTCCCATTAATCCAGCCGCTATAATGGGATTAAAGAGAACCTGGGAAACCGCTTTCCCATCTGATGCGTCGAACCCAATCACGAAACGTGCCACGTGGCACACACCAGCGGCCGCATTTCACGCGCAAGCTCCAGCCGCAGCACCCGGCTTGCCTTATCCTGCTCAATTTTATCCTCAGATTTAATCAGGTTAAACTTGTTAGTTATCGATCACACAGTGGACGCTTCTTCCTTGTACATCTCTTTTCTATCTATTTTTTTTTTTTACGTGTTTGTTGTTAGATTGAATTTGAACAACCATGTCATCAGTATCACAATATCAGATCATATAACGAGACGTTTATTCCTTGTGCAAATTTATCTTAATTGCATCGTTACTGTGTGAAAAAGTGTTGTACGATATACGATTTATTCTTCTACGAATGTATATGGTTACATGCGCATTTTGTCCATGGGAATTATTTATAGATGACATTCCACATGATATTCTATACAAGCTCCTTTTTCATATCGTTCTGTTATATATGGTAATAGTTATTTTAGAGATAGTTTGCCCTTGAACCTTTTCTTTTCACTAAGATACATGCATATATAAACTTATTCATTTCAGAGATGATTTTTTTTGTTTTGATACTTAAGTGAGCAACAGTACTTAGAGTGTTTTCCTTACGTAACGTATGAGTTTTTCGACGGTCCAGAAGAATATATCAGAACGTTCGTGATCGTGTACTTTCCTCTTTTTTTCTGTTATACATGCTCTTTCACATTGTTCTTTTACATGAGGCGTGAAGTGCCTTAAAGAATTAAGGATTTTTCGATTTAGGACATTATCTTTTCTCTCGAAAATTTCGTGATTTATACGCGTGTGATTTATATAAATATAAATAAATATATATATATATACACATAAATTTCTATATATATATATATTAACAAAAAATGAATTATAAACGTACACACACACACACACACACACACACACACACATATACATATATATATATATATATATATATATATATACATATAAATACTTATGTATGTATATATATATATGTATTAAATATACAAATATATATAAGAATGGTTTATATATTTTGCTAGAAATATTTTTATTAGCGATAAGTAAATGGACATTCCATCCAATGTTATCGATTTTTTTAAGCACTAATTTAAGGAAAGCAACACCTGTTTACGTGGCATTTAACTTTACACACGTTCGAAAACAAAAGAAAGTCTTTTTATTTTCCTTCGTTAAGATAAGAGCCTGCAGTACACATACATTGCAGTTTTCCACATCGAGACGATATTTATTATTTCAATTATAACTGCAATGCGCGTAAGCTCGCTGAGCCGATCGAGCGGTCCATAAGAAATGTTTCACAAAATGCATTTCTAGCCGCCCTCGCCACATTCCCAAAGGAGTTTACTCTTTCTTTATGCCACGTAGAGGAACACACTTCGAGCTCGAAACAGGGAAACCAGTTGAGGCAGTGCGTTGCGCTTTCACGCGTACGTTCTCCGGTGCAAAATAGATGGTGGTTCGTTGATTAGGCGATTGCGTGTACATTACCAGGGTTTGACGAATGATACATGATAAAGCACGAAGAAATCAGTTATAATATACATATGACACACGGTTAATAACATGTGTTACGAAACAACAATGTTTTAGGCAGCATTCCTCCTAATCATGGAGATATCTCTTCTCTTTTCAAGATGGAGATATCTCTTCTCAACGTTTCCTCAGCTGACTTTTTATAACGTTATTTCCTAAGAAGACATATAATTCGTATGACAAGATTAAAGACAATTGGAGCAACCGGTTGCTCAAGACACTATGTATATCAGAGGAATGATAATGGGGTCAAAGGGAAATGCTAGACCAATGCCTAGATATTATTATTTTGCATGATAATTCAATCGTTATTGAAATAGACAATATTTTTGATTAAAAGAAGAAATTACTGAAAAAGAAAAAAAAAAATAATGAATCTCCGTGCTATATTATTACTTAGGAGTCGTAGCTTGTGATGTTTTTAACTTGGTGTCGGCGGAATATATTATCTTCTCGATTACTCTTTATACGTTCACGATATCGGTAGTTTTGCTGGAGAAACAGACGGAAAGGCGTGACGAGGGGCCTCTGACATCGAGTGTACATGGAAAAACTCGTAATCCGTTGAAACGAACGACGATCGATATTTTTTTTACTGCCATTACTTGTACATATTATACGAAAGAGCTTCATTTTTTTTCACTCAATGGTTCATGTGATCGCGAAGCTCAATTAGCCTTTTGTCCTTCGCTACTATTTTTTTTTTTAATCATGGTTTTTCTGTATGCTCGATCTCGGTGTTACCGCGGAGCAGCGTGAAGTGCTGGTCCAGTGATCACACAGATTCTTTTTTCTTGCCACATTTTCTACATACAAACACATTTTTTCTTCTCTTCTCTTTTTTTTTCTTTTGCACTTCACACACACACACACACATATATATATATATATATAAATATAATAATAATTTTTAATATATTATTATATAATATTTTAATATATTATTATATAATATAATAATAATTTTAACGAGTGAAATTTTATGGAACCATTTATGGAAACGGCACGAAACGCACACAATGATCGTTTTTATTGCTCCAAAGTATAAAAGTCCACGGGCATAGAAATGACTGGTTTGCATGTCGTGGTTTTGTGGAGGGACGTGCATACAAGTACCTGTAATATCCTTCGTTACCTATTCGTTCACAAAAACGAGAAGATTACGTAACGGGTCGAGTTATCTTCTTTTTTTTCTTTTTTTTTTTCCTTAACGGGTAATTACTTTCACATTTCGTCTCTTTTTTTTTTTNACACTTTTCTGTATATCGACGATTATATCAATGGTAAATTGATCATGTTTAATAAATGTGCCTTGTGGACATACATATCTTTTTGCTTGCCGGGTTGGTGGACTCTTACCCTGATTATATTACCTCGCCTGGTGGTGGTAATTTTCGTAGACGCTGGTATTTCTAGTTTAGTCATTATTATATATATATATATATTTTTTTTTTCTTTATTATTAAGTAACAGTTAAGAAATTTTTTTTAGTATCAGAATTTTCAATATTATCGCCTTGCCCCTTCTCCACCCATCCAAATGAATTTCACTAGAATACTCGAAGTTTGGCTTGAAGAATGTATTCGTGGTATAGAAAGATATCTCGAGATCTCCTCGCGACAGTCTGTGAAAATTATGACCACCATTATCCTGTTACGTTCTATACATTTTTTTTTTCACTGGGCTCGCAGGTATCTTTGGTGTCTACAGATCAAGTTGGAGATTTCTGTGTCGTAACTTTTGCCTCCTCTCTCTCTCTCTCTCTCTCTCTCTCCTTTTTATTATTTTTTTTTTATTTTCATTGGTTCACGTACAGGTTCTTCCTCCCTCACTCTTTTAATCTCTTCTTTTCTCTCTGTTGCTCAGTTGCTCTTTCTTTCGCTCTCTTTCTCTCTCACACACACTCTCTCTCGCCTTTCTTCTTTGTGTTTTATCTCTCTCCGATCGTTGGATCGGTCTATCTTCTGTTCCCCGTTTCAAAAGGACGAGGTCACGAAGGGCAGTAACCATTTTGGTTTCGATGTTAACATCACGTTGAGCAAGCCTGCGATGAGATGTAACACTGTAATCTAATTTAAGACTTGCTTACTTCCGGTTAGGTATTTTTTTTCTTTAAATTTTGTTCTCTGCCTGTTGTTACCTAATTTAACGTGACCTGGTCCCGATTTTCCTTAACTTCTACTTATTAGAGCGAGGAACACCCTTGCTTAATCTGTCTTCCAACATTTATGGTAATTCCCCCAATTTTGTTCTTCTATGCAAATGCCTCGATGCGTCACGAATCCATGTAAATTTATTTGAAAAGTACGAATTTATTTGAAATGTCGAAATAAATTCCAAAAGATTGGAGAAATCCAAGAAATATCAAGTAAAGATTAATTTTTAAAACAGAGTAGTACGTTTGATACATTTGACGCAGAAAGGCTTTTAATATACCGGGGAAGAGAGAAGAGAGAGAGAGAGAGAGAGAGAGAGAGAGGGAACAAGGTTCGAGAGAGGGAAGGAATGATGGAGAGAAAAAGAGAGAATGAGAAGGGGAGAGTGAATTTTTTGGTGATTTGGCAGAGGGTCGAAATCGCAAGTTGGTGCTACATATATATATAAAATATACGTATATATCGTGTTACAATGGTGCAGTGTCGATTGCTGTTTGGTAGCGGGATCTACAAATACTAACTTCTGTGCTTCCAGGTAGGCCAAGTCCAAATCATTATTCCTTTGACGTGTTTTTATACGATCCGAGCAAACACACGCAAGAAGAAAAGTCAAATCAGCAAGTTAAATTTATAAAATTTCCCATTGAATGCGGGGCCAATCGTTTTTCTTGGTGAAAAACAGTTGTTTCGCACGGATCGTAGAAAATCGTCAGATTAATCGTGAAATCGTGCAGGTTGCGGGAACACGCGAATAGAAAAGCAAATGTGAAAGATTTACAAGCTTGAAATCATAAAGAAGCAACGAACCAAGCAATCAGTGTATTGAGATATTCTGCACGATGTCATCGACCACAGATCGTGGTGTGGTTACATAGTTGGGCACTCTTCTTACGTTTGTATATACATAGAATCTATGGGTATTACATTGAGTCTTTTTATTTTATTTTTTTTTTCTTTTTTTATTTTTTGATCGGGAGATTTATTCACAGATTAATCCACGAAGCAAATTGTGCATCGCGATTAAAGTTTCTTGTACGTGCTTTCTATTGTAATATTTCAGGCTCGTACTGTCAACTAGTTAAAGTAGCCAAGAAACAAGGCAATTATATACAAGGGTACTTTTTAATATTCTTATTTCTTTCGTAGTTCTTAGAAATCTCAAAGTTCCTCTTTCATACGAAGAGAGGAATTTTTAGATGGTTAATGCAAATGAGCTCATACTATACTACCATTCAAAAATGTGATTTCATATCTAATCTATCATCGAATAACCCAATTTTTTTGAACGGTGGTATACTTATTATAACGTTACTTATCGAATGAACTTGCTCGAACATTCATTTTCTTCTTTTCTTTTTCAATCTAGGAGGCACGATGTTGCCACCCCCACCAGTCGCGATATTTCCACCTGCTGCTGCAATGCTACCGCGTGGACCGCCACAGTTTGCAGCACCTTATCCACCTCCGATTTTCTATTGGCCCTATCCTTCACCGCCTGTCAGTCCAACTAATTATTATAATCCGGCGAATGTTGGTGGGATCGGAATTCCTCAGCAGGCAGCCTTGGTAAGGATTCCAAACCAAAATTTTAAGACTTTCACGAGAATATTTAAAAAAAAAAAAAAAGATTTCTTTGATCTGTGATTTGATGAGTTGAATTACAATAATTGTGAAAATTGCATTTCCAGTTAACTCCAGCAGAATGTCTGCAATTAGCACCAGGAGCAACTGTATCTGCTGCGACCACACCGACTGCAGAACCACCACGTATCGACGCTTTCCTTCCTCGAATAGACTTGGAAAAGCGTGTACCTATCCCTGCACCACCGCAAGCAGAATGCAATCCTTTTATCGAAGTATTCATGGTTTGATGACGATTGTCTCATCAACATTCACGTGGCGAATTCGTCTTGAAATATTCTGCCCCATGCTCGATCATCGGCAGGACTGAGTAGACTTTTTAACTTCGCACGACAGAAACTGAATTATGTTTTACTTGCTGCATGCGAGAAGAGGCAATAATGTTGTCGTACGTGTGCACGTACGATGAGAAGACCCTTATCTAAATGTTTCGTTATCCGAGGAAATTCGCGGAACGAGAGGTATCCAATGTGACTGGATTATCANTTTTTTTTTTTTTTTTTTTTTTTTTTTTTTTTTCTTATCTTCGCAAGGAACTCCTCCCCCAACTCCCCAGCCCGTAAATCTAACGTGTCGCAGGATGGCACGTTTCTTTCTAGTCTAGAGACAGATGCAAGTCGTCGTAGCATAACGCAGTGACGTCGTTTCTTTTTTGTCGTTCGTTTCAGTTCCCTTGGAACAGAACGCACACGGCAGGTTTTTTAATCTGCTGGTTATCCCTCTTCTTTTCTTTTCCTTAGTTTCTGTTCTGACGCCCCGTTCTTTTTACGTTTGTTTCTTCTTCATTTCATCCAACGCTCCGTGTGATTAAAGAACGTTAAAGGGCGCTTGATGAACACATTCCTGGGAGCGACAAATCGCGATTAGGCTTCGTCGCATTAGTAATAATATCGTGATGTTTAAAAATAGTTGACGTTTCGATCGTTTTACATAGGCTGGAAATCACTGGAAATTAGTGAACGAAAGTTGATGTTCGGAATTCGAGCAATGAGTTTGATACATGACGTGGTAGCATTTAATTCGAGCAAAATATTCGGTTCGCAACATTGTGGTTCCGAGTATCGAGCTACAGTTGGTCGAACACGTTGACTACTTTACGTTAACGTGAAAGTGATTGTTCATACTAGAAAAAAGACAAAAAAAAAAGAAAAAAAAGAAAAAATTATTAGCGTGATATAGCGCAATTATTTTTAGAACTCTACTTAATTTAATTTAAAGTTTTAATATAAAATTTATATATAATATATATTCTAACGTCGAATGTTATTCAAACGAGATACGTTATTGCCGTTGATTCACTATAAAGTTCTCAAGTTTCATCACTATCGAATAAGTTATTATAACTCGTTTCATATTAGCTACATCATTCATTGGTTTGCCTGAATCGCTGTATGAGGCCTGATAATGACAATCTTATAATTCTTCATCATCTGGTCGTGTTATGAATGCTGCAAATACTTCATAAACGTCTTCCTTTCAGACACTGTCACTGCCTCGAGCCAAATTTTAATATCAATTCGTATTTATGATAATCGATTGTATCTATATATATAGCAAACTACATATGTATGGTTTTTCTACAGTGACTCTCATATAATAATTAAGATTGGTGAACCAAATCGAGAATGCTGACATCTGAGATTTTTGCTGATCGCTCAATCACATGATTAGTTCATGTAATTCTTCTACATTCTTCTTCTCCAGTCCAAGTAATACACTTTGTAGTTTCTTCATCTTTTTCTCAATGAAATTGCGTTGCGAAATTCTTTCATAGATAATTTTTTGGTTAAAAAAGCTAGTCTTGAAGAATGATTAAAATCTTGTTAAAATCGGAGACCATTTGCTTCTGTACTTATATACGTGAGAAAGGGATGAATTATATATACATACTTTGGATAAAAATCGAGTCGAGGACACGTTTCTGCAGTTTTGCAAATGTTCCTCTCTGTTCTTGTTCCTGCAAATAGCGCTCGTGTATAAAGGTGCAATTTTAGGTATAGAGTGACGTTTGAAAAGCCAAGGTCATTTTATTGCTAAAAATTAAGAATCAAACGCATCATGAAAAAACAAATCATAAAGCATATGCTGAATTATATAATATATATGCGCAAATTATATAAACTTATACATATCTTTATGAATATTACACTACAGATAAGTTTCAAACGAGCTTCGATAATCGATAATCAATGTACAGTTGCAATTGCCAAAAAAACTTCACNTCCAAAAAAAAATCCCCTTACCCTCCATTTTTTACTTATACAAAAAAAAAAAAAAAAAAAAAAAAAAAAATGGAAATATCGAACTATGAATATCTCACGTTCAATTCAATTGAACGTGTACATTTTGCAAATTTGTGCAAGCTATAAAAATTAAGAAAAACAAAGATCAAAGACGAGAGAACAGGTTATATGTATGCAAATTGATCGATAATATCGAGATCTTTGAACAATATCACCATTCTCGATTCAAAGGTACCTGAAGTTGTTTCATTGAACGTACGCGCCAAAACTAGTAATTACACGTATTTCGTTTAGCGATTTATTTGATCGTGATGAGAAAAGTGCAATGAAAAATGACGAAGATAATTCGAAAAAAGCGAGTGCTCCAAGTTAATATCGTTGATAAAGATAAGTGTTTTAAGAAGTAAGTTAAAATGTAAAAGATAAAGATTGTGCTCCGGGTTAACGAGCACCACGAACAAATCATATTGTTGATTCTGTTTCTCGTTACCGTAACGTGCTATGTCGCATGAGATATTGGTGCANAAAATTTTTACCTTTTTCTTTTTTTTTTTTTTTTTTTTTTTTTTTTTTTTGTTGTGACGTGTGTCTAATAGGGATCAAAAGAACTAATTTTCCGTACTGAGGAATATCAGGTAAAGTACCATCACCGTTATTTGTAGTAAATCAATTATTACGAATTATATTGATATTTTTAAAATTAGGCGTGAGTTACTTAACGATTTTGCTTTAGTTTATTATTTACACAGATCATTTAATGATAAATCAGAGCAATTCGGAAGTATCAAGTATCAAGACAAAGAATAACTTGTAAGAGTTATCAAGAATTTTTGATTTTACAATGTATTTACATGTATTTACAGTAGCATTTCGTTACTGGTTACGTATTTCTTTTCTTCAATGAATTCGAGTGAGATACATTATTTTACATAAACGTAGTTAAACTGAACAAAAGGGAAGTTTTTGAAAAGAATTCATTTGTAAGATATCAATCAATAGGCAATTATAGCATGTGACATCTGTAGTCGCAATTACATAGTAAAACAAAAGTAAAGGAAAACGCCAGGATTCTTTTCATTTATTCTTGTTCGGTCAAACAGTGACGCGAGAGATTCGTTTTATGAACTTATATGTTTTCGACATGGCTAATTAAGGAAGCAAAATTCTAGCCAGTTAACGCTATTATAATTCTTGATCGTATGTTCTGTTGCAAGGATAGTTCCTACTGTTCTCTTGATCAAAACAATGTCGTCTCGTGTTAAATCTTGCAAAAAGTTTGAAGTGATTGATTTTCCAGATTTGAGAAAGAGACTAGAGCAAAATATTTAAATAATTCACGCATATTCAACGGAATCATTCCATGGACGGAATTTTTAACTATTCGATCTCCGCGTGACTCTTCTATCGTTTTAGTGTAATAGAAAATTGTATATACATTTGTATACACATTTGTATGCCTATCTTATAGTAAGATTCAGCATATTTAAAATAAAAAAAAAAAAAAAGAAAGAATCACGTTTCGAAGATGCTGAGTAAGCAGAAGCGTTTTTCGTGAGCGCACAAAGAGCTTTATAAAGAAAAAAAAATGAAAAAAAAAATATATATATATATATATAAATATATTATACCAGAAGCTTTCGTCTACTGTAAACATAGGCGAGCTTTTGCTGCCGATTGATCGTTTCTGCGATCTAAGAAAACGGTTACGACGAATAGTAATCTGATCCCGATATTTAATAATGTTATTAACGATATTAATATTAATATATTCACTATTGTTTTAAAATAGTCTTCCATAATTTATTCGTCAACCCTTTCATTATATCGTGTAATATATTGTCTGAGATATTATATATATATATATCATGTAATATATATGAAATATCTATTTAATTATAAAATATATATAAAGAAAAGAGTAAAATCCATTTTTATTTTAAATTCGAGTTACATCTCACATTAAAATAATAAAAACGTTTAATCGAATGTATATCTTTTGTTTTATTTGCTTCGTCGCGACCAATTCTCAATGTACAAAACATTAAATAGATCTTCGAATTTAAACGAATATATAATTAGGCCTTGAAAGATTGCGTCGAAAATATTTAATACGATAATCGACGACGCCTTTTCTTTGTTTCTTCAAATATTTCTCGATCTTTCTTCTTTGGAAGAAATACGTTTTCATATAGTATACATCTTGAGCTATTATTCACTGATACGTATCTTGCACGTAAAATTCCTACGATTTTCTTATAATTAACAATATAAAAAAATACGAAATGTCTTAAATCGATTCATTGAAAGACATCCTTTGATGCCTTGACACATTATATTGCATGCCAAATAATAAGGCACTGTCACTAATAATCTTATTCGCTGACGAACGGACGGATAATCTGTTGCGGTAATATGGTTAATAAAATTCTTATGAAGGCGCCTGGTGAGATCACCTACTCTATAAGGAAAACTATATCTATTCATGCTGATAAAAAATGTATATACTGTATATATAGATGTAGTATTCCTTAAGTAAATAAATTCACTCAAGTGATGAGAACCATCAGTACGTTTGACGAGACTAAAAACATAATTTATACCCACATGAGTTATCTATCACAATGTCGACACGTGAGTTTTTCTCATCGTGCTAATATTACATAAAGTATAACTTTTTTTAACATGTTTGGCAGTGTAATACCACTACATTTGTGACATGTGTTGAACTGTCATTCTTATATTATGTTTTCCAATCTTAGTAAGATCTTCCTTACTCTGATTATTCAGTTCATTACAATCTTTAGACACAATTATAATGGAAATTATTCTATTCTAGATGTGCGGACGTATAAATGATTCTTCAAAGTTATCCTAATTACAAATTATTCGTTCACATCGTTATATCATACATTCTCTGTACACTGATGTATTATAAAAAAAAGTCTTGTTTATCTTCGATATATTAATAGATATATCCATATGATTAGGTACAATTTAAAATTGTACGCAAGTGCATCTTACATATAATAACAACGAGTTCTTTTTCGCTTTCTGTTAACATCTATTAAATTAAGAGCCAACCGAATACTGAGATCTCGGTTACAAGAAGAATTAGTAGATGTAAAAACATTTCTCTTCTCGAAAACGTTACAAACGTTTCGCGTCTTTCTTCTTGAGTTCTTCTTGAGTTGCTTAAGTATTAAATTCGGTGGGCTGAACAACAATAATAATCAATTTCATACTATTTTTCACCTAGAAGTCCTTTTCTTTCTCATCATATCCACGTAGCAAAAATTATAGTTTACCAAGTGGACAACACTTCTGGCAGTATTTCTTTTTACATTTACAATGTAATTGTTGTATAAAAAGTAGCTTCACTTTTCATCAGAAACGGTTTACATTGCCGTTTCTAAAGGCTGACTTTTGCTTCGCGCCTCAGCCGAGAGTTGCGTTAATTCTGTTGGCTCGTTCACCAAAAACACGTCCAAGTTAGTCTCTAGCAGGGTTTCGCTCTTCGAGCGTAGAGGCTTCTCCTCTCCCGTGTCCAAATTGGTTTCTAACAACGCGTCACTTCTGGGTCTGTCCTCGTGATAATGATAAGGATGAGGTGGTATCGGAGGATTGAAGTTCGGAGCATATTCCGGCACTGGCTCTGATATCTGACTCGGCGTGAATGTTGTATTATCGTAACTGCGTTTCGAATCGTAATCCATCGTACTGTAAGACGCTGATGCTTCGATATCGCGTTTCAACTCGCTGATAGAGTCGGTTAACGCAAGACTGGAATTTAATGGAAGTGTAGAGGTATTGTGAATGTAAGAACTGTCGTGAGCAGAGCCATCGATAACTGGGGTTTCATCGGTGGTGGTTTCTGTAGCAGATTCTATGGGCCAGTCGTTGGTGGTCCTTGAAGTAAATGTGGAATGATTTCTGAAACCTTCGTTGCGGTATGTTAAATCAAATACCGGATTATCTCCGCTCTGCGAGGTGCCGTATTTTTGTACAGCGCCTTTGAAATCGCTGGTGCTTGGAGAATATCTTGGATTGTGTGCCTCGTATACGTCGTAGCTCTGATTGTCTTCCATGGACGAATTTAATTGGGACTTGTCCATTGAATCTATACTACCACCGTTTAACATTCTCCTGTAATCCAGCGACTTTGAATTCAAAGTGTCTGTAGATTGTTTCGTCTGAAATCAATATTGACACAATGATAAAGAATTTTTGTATGGTTTGATAAAAACGTAGACAAATTAGGTTGAATTAGGAGATTATTTACCGCAATGGGTTTGCGTCTGTATGAGAGTTCAGCGAAACCAGAGGTAGAGCCAACTGATCGCAACGAATGCAAGGATTGTCTAATCGAATTTCGTCTTTCCAGTCTTTCAAGGTTTCTTCTCTTTGATTTAGATACCCAAAGTGCAATAGCAGCTGTTAATAAAGCTAGGGCTACGCCTGCTGCTCCTAGCACAGCCACTGCAACTATGTCTTTTCTCCACGATAGTGGATCGATATTTACTTTAGGATCTGCAATAAAAGAGAACATACATGCATATCTCTCTTAACATCTTAGAATTGTTTTATATATTACACACTATAATTATAATAAAATTTACCAATTTCACAAATGAAGGGACTTGGCTGAGCACAGAAGTCAATCTCAATAGTCTGATACGTGAAAGTGGTGCACTGATCCACATGATCTAATTGTTGCACCCAGGCACGATCGGAATAGTCGTATCGAACCTGTTGCTTTCGCAGAAAATACCAAAGCTCCAGGTAATTGCCCATAATGAATGGCATGGACGCGTTTACAGACTAGGAAGAGATTGAAACAAATTTCATTAGTCTATGTAAATCAGATGATTAGATATATTGAAAGTTCAGTGATTCAGTGATAACTCACTCTACAGAAATCTCTAGCGCTAAAGAAATCCATAGGAGCACCAATGTATATATAGCATGTGTCGCCCACCAAGTCCCAAGCTGGTGGACATTTGTCGTTTAAGACTGATTTGTTGTTCATGTAGAAAGGTTGATAGTCCACTTGTAACAATTCTGGAGAATCTCCTCTGTCTCTGATTCGGCCAGCAACAGCTAGCGTCTCGTTGTATCCCCACCAATTGTGTCGTGCGTCTACATGGGATCTCCACATTTCTAATTGTCTGTTGCATTGAAAATTGTAACATTTTAAACAGCTAATTTTAATCATTGCCTCTCGAATAGAATCGTTAGGTCGTTAAATTATTAAAATGAGACATTCTGAAACTACTAAATAACTTAATTCCAAATGGTTGTGGTTCCCAGTAACTAATATGATACTAGTTAAAAGTATAATATTGTACATACTGTGATCTATTTGTTGTAAGCATTTCATAATCATTATCTGGATTGAAGAAAACGTTATCCACATATTGTTGGCCAGGAGTTCCAGCAACTACTGTGCTGCGGCCATCACGGTCTACCGCATAATTTCTAAAATAATTTTTCATGAAATTCATGAGTGAAATATTTTATTTAAACTATTGAATATTAATAAAAAAGATGCATACTTGTAGAAACCATTGTGAGATGTGCTTTGATAGATAGGTAAACGAACTCCTTCGAATCCAGAGACTTCCAAGAGATGCGCACCAATATTAGCATGTAAATAATTCAGAGTCATATTGCTAACTACTTGTTTCAGTACAATGTTATTATCATAAGGAGCGTTGTTCTTCGTAAAATAGTTTCTGAATATGTTAACTTCTTGATACGGACTGCTTTGTCGACCTTCCACATATCTGACAAACATTTAAATAAGTTTCTTGTTCACTTGCATTAATAAAATAGAAATAAATATGTTTTTTTCCTACGTACAAAGCAGGTTTATTGGAATTTTCTGCGAAAAGATTATTGTGAATCCATCCTTCCAAAGAGGTCGCTGAGCCTCTAGAATCAGCTCGAATCGAAAGACCACCTTGGTTTCGTCGAACAGCGTTATTCTAAAATATTAAACGCAATAAATTAAAAAAAAAAAAAAACACGTGCATTCTAAATAGTTAAAAAAATATTTTAATAAATATTAAAATACTTACCCTGAAATACAAAGACTGAGTATTTTGAACATCCAACCATACAGCGGACTTGCAAGTTGAAAAATTACCGTACAGTTTCTCACAATTATCCGTGAATTGATTGCGTTCAAGAGTCATTATGGCATTCACTTCGCCAGCACTAGCGTATTTAATTGCTCCCTCGCGGCAGTTAGTTATCACAGAATAGGAAATGTTATGTTGCACATCGCGATCTGCAAGGAGGGAAAAGATATGAAGAATAACATGATATCGATATTTCATATTTATGCAATAATTTTTTCTTACTGAATCCGATAGCAGAGATTGGTAGGGTAACTACTTCTGCAATAAATCCGTGTACATTGCTTGCACCATTAGCAAATAATCTAACACTAAGACTTGGTCCCTGAGTTCTGAACAATTTCTTCTCGTCAAGGCTATTAGCTTCCAAATGGCCTATGCTTTTGGCAGTAATATTGTAAATGTCTCCGTCGTATAAAGTGATGCTGTCAGTTCGACCAGGTTTTCCAGTATTGTTGAACAGATTAAATTGCAAGAGTCTAAAATGTTCAAGACAATGCATAGAAATTAAACATCTGACCAAGGAAAATTCGAAACGAAACTAAATTGATATTCCATTAGAGAAAGTCGATACCTAAATCCAAAGGGTTTCGCTCTATAAGCGCTGCGGAAGATCTTGACACAATTCACAGGATGATTATCGTATTTGTAATAAACTATAACTCGTTCCTCCAGCGTAATCTCTTTAGTGGTATCGCAAATATCGATCATGCTGAATAAGTGATAAGGAATGTTAAGGTCTTTTATTGGAGTAAACGAACTTTCATCCGCTTCACGTCCTTCTCCCGTTATCGAGAGTACGTTCATACCATTTCCAAGCACGTTATCGATAATGTTGAATAATAATTCGACCTGCAAGATTAACAAACAGATTAAACATAACAATGAACATAACAGATTTAATTACTAATAAAAGAAACCGACTAATATACGAACCGTGTGAGTCGGTGATATTACATTGATACCGTGATAAGCGCTGCGAGTTATGTTCACGTGCGTTATCGTCGGAGATTTCATAATCGTTTGCAGTGCAGCCGATTTCTCGAAGTGCAAAATACCAGCGCCAATGATCTTGATGTATTTTAACATCGACTCGACGCGTCTTACTGTCTCGTGAGTCACAACGTCGTGAATACGATGCTCGTACAAGTGATGCTCAAACTCGCTATTGGCGATTCGTATCCCACCCCAATAGTCGTACGACTCCTCCAGATTACGTTTCCCACAATTTATGAAAACGAACTCACTGTCCCACGAGCATTCGTGCCGATGTCCGTATAATTGGCCGTTTAGTCTGATTTGACATTCTTCCAGTTTCTCCTCTTTCCCAGTACACTAAAGTATTGTATACAGGACATTAAAAAAATAATCCTCTAATTTTTTCTTGAACGGTGTATTTTTTATTTACCTGCAACGGTTCAGGCCAAGACCAAACGCGTATTAAAGAGCCGGGATGAAGCTCGTATCTACGATCATAAGATACATAGACATTAAGCGAGTCGTAGCCCAATTGTCGACAGACTACTTGTGCATTTCTCTCGGTAAATCTGGTGTCGCATAAAGGTATCCACTGTAGGGTGGTTTTATTGAAGAATTCCAAGAATCCTGTACAAATGAAATAAAAAACGAACACGTATGAGTAATATATTTATTATATATCATTAGGATGTAATTTGGAGTAATTTTACCTTCATTATACAACGGCGAACATCGTCCATCTTTGCAGAGACGAATAGTTTCGTCTGACACGGAAATGATATTTCCGCTTCTTCTTAATTTTGGACTCGCAGAGTCGTTGACATCCTCACGTTCCATCGGTTTCATTATGATCTCGTGACCAGGTGTACCTACAGCTTTCAACGTACCGAGAACAAGAATCCCAACGTTGGGTGCGAATTCCATAACAACGTCTGGATAGATGTGCAACGTAGCCTCTGGCATAATCGTAATATCGGACTTTATAACGTAAGGCTTGTCTCTAGCGTGGATGGATAGATTCTCTATGATACGCCCTCCTAAATTATCCAAGTCTACTTCTTGCCCGATTTGCCAGGATGCAGATACCGAAGACTCAAAGGTATCGCTGATTAAGAAAGGTCGGTAGTTGGCAACCGCGTGATCGTTCCAGTCATCAAAATCAAAAATACTTTGTCTGCAAGTAGAGAACATTTGAATAAAATGAAATTTAATTGAAATAAACATTACAATACATATGTAGATATATAATATTACACAAATTGATCACCTGATTTTAGTATCATTGGCAGTTCCCCACCAATTCTCCGTAACGTCAACCTCGTTGTTGATCTTAGCTGTTCTGATTCCAGCCAATAGTTCGTAATCCAGAGAATTATCGCCGAATAAATTTCTATTGATCTGCACTTTCTGTATACCGTGGAAGCCAACAACGTAACTAGGGCTATCGTCTGTACGACGTGGCCCCATACCAGCCAGATCGTAGTTATTACGTTTCACCTGGTTATTGTAAAACCGTGCATCGACGTTTCCCAAGATTTCTGACTGGCTATCTGCCTTGAATTCTACCATATACACGCCGGTATTGCCCTCGATATGATTACTATTAATCCGCATCTTTTTCTCCATTCCTTGAATGGAAATCAAGCCAGTTTTACATCGATTTCCTTCGAATCTATTATGGGAGATGTTCAAAGTAGCGTAGTGTCCATCGACAACAAAGCCAAACTGCACGTTGTTCCTCCACGTATTGTTACCAAAGTATAAAGTGTGCGTGAAATTCTCGTTGTACTGCCACACGTCGGGCAAAAGCACTTCGAAGCCACCTCTTCTGTTTCTCTCTACCGTACTGTCTTGCATTATCCAATGGAAAAGATTATTCGAGTGTCTTGCATCGCGACTGAATTGATATATTCCTTTGCCGTTGTCCGTGATCAAGCTATCGTTCATGTGAATCGCTATCTCAGACATGTTTGTCTGGTAAATGTTCCAATAGGGTGAATGTACGTAGATAGCTTCTTCCTGGTTGTGGGAAATCTCACAGGCAACCAGCTGTATGGTCTCGTTTGCTTTTCGAAGGAAATGATCGCCAACTTCATCCAGGTACCGATTGTAAAACGACGCCAGTATACCCTTCTTGTTGTTTCTGATTTTAGACTTGGTTACCAGCAACGTTGGAATGGGACCTTTCACAATTTTGCTTCGCACATTCTGTAAATATTATTCCATAAGTAGACTGCAGATGCGGTTTGTCCATTCTGACAATTTCAGAAACGTAATTAAAAAAAAGTGAAACCTAAACCTTTTGTCTTCTGCTGAATATATTAAATTTAATTTACTAAATATTGAAATAAATTCTTAAATTTCTTAGAATTTGCAAATATTATAAACGTTCGATATTTCAATCTTCGTACCTGTATCGGAGCTTGAAGAGCTGTGATAACAATCACAGCCCCTCCAAGTGCATTTGCGCCGCTATCATAGTCTAAAATCACAGCGTATGAACTCGATGTTACAGGAAATATTGCCAAATCGCGTTTCAAGTTCCAACTTTCGCGACTAGGGTCGATATACTGAGAATCGTGTAGGATAATCTGTTCTGTGCTACGGTTTTCAATGGGATTTAGAAGTTGAATACCGATAACGTATCCTGGTGTACACTGTNCATTTTTAAAAAAAAAAAAAAAAAAAAAATACCAATTTTGGAAAGGAATGCCAATTCTTTTGACACACTTACTTTAATGGCAATACGTTGTCGAATGGGATCGCTGGTGACTTTAGCAGTTATCATATACTTAGTTTCTTCATTGGACAGTTCAATGTCTCTCGCGTTATACGGTATAACTATCGGATTATACGACGAATCGATTAAATCTGGCACGCGTAAGAACCATCCTGCGAATTCTCTTTGTTGAACTGCAGAGAGAGCAGGATTGTGCCTTATCCCTGCGACTTTATTGTTCTCAATTCGAGAATTAATGATTTCCATTCCCAGTTGCTTGAAACTAATTCCGCTGCCTCCATTCTGTGAGAAGTCGCTATTTTTCACGGTATTTGCAGCATCCACTGAGTATATGTCTGAATACAAAATTCCCAAACCATCTTGCAGATTGTCAATTATTCTAACGCTATCCAACGAGTGCCTTGCAAAATCGATTTGAAGNTGCAAAAAAAAAAAAAAAAAAAGAACAGAGTTTTTGTAACCATATTTTATACATAGAGATCTTTAATTGTCTTTTTAAAATGATACCTGGTTTGAAAGAGTTTGTTGTGTAGTCAAGTAGGCCTGCCTTTTCTATCGTTACGAATTGGAGGTCACTTCTCAGGGCTAATGGTCCCAATCGAAGACCAGCCCACGCAGCTTCCGAGCATCTAACGCCCACGTCGTTCTCGTGAGTGCAAGAATTCTCAAAGTTCTGCTCTGTTTCCGCTTTGCACTTCGATATATCATTATCATCCTCGGTACACCTGACGTTGCTTAGAATGATGTCCTCGTTGATACCGGCGTTTGGAATTTGTGAACGTTCCATGAGCCAATTGTCAGGGTCTAGGGTGAGACCTAATTGGTGACAGACCAAAGCAGCGTCTCGAATTGTCCAGCCATAGTTGCAAACTGTCCCCCATTTCTCGCCTATCTTTACCTGTTGAATATATGTTAGTATTCTATAGTATAATCTCGTAATTTTATTTTAATACGTTAACCACTACGCGAAATATGTAATTTTTATAAAATGTTGTATTACAATGGAGATGCAATGAAAAGTGAATTTTTTACTTTATAGTATCATTCAGTTGTTTATGTCATCTGAAAATTGTTTGTTTCACCTATTTCAATCATTCTAAAATATTTATAGAACTAGAAACGCCGGTCTTGTTAATAATTTTATTTCAATTTCGAGTTCTATACTTATCTATGAACTACAAATCAATGTACAGTAATTCTTAAATAATTGTACCTGCAGTCTTCCTTCAAGATTCGTCTTTCCTCCAAGGAGCCTTACAGGTACAGGCTCTATTTCATTTAGTTCACCGAATCCCTCGTTCATAAGAGTCTCGTTATCTGAATCCATGAGAAGTTCTTCCTTCAAAGTGAATAGAATATCGCTTGGTCTTATCCCACGAGCATCTAACGTTCCAGCAACCATCATTCCTACGGCTGGTGGGAAACGTAACGTGACTCCAGGGTGGAGAATCAATTTTCCACCTGGTCGTACGTTAATATCCCTCTCGACAATATATTCGCCAGAGTTTAAAAATTCACGACCGTCGACTTCACCGCCAACTAAATTCGTACCAGGTGTAACAAACCGTGGTACAAATGTAGGGTTCGAAATGATCGTATTGGCGCCTGGATTGCTACTGTGTAACAAGTATGGCAAGTATTCGATCTTCGCCAGATTGTATCTGTCTTTTCTAAAATAAAATGGTACAATTAAAGAATTTGTAAAACTAGCCTATTACATAAAACGTGAAATTAATTGCACAAACCTATGAAATAATCTTTCAAATATCTTATTCTCTTCGGCAAATCCAAGCCAGTTGTAAGTACAATTTATAATTTTGCTCTGATCCTCCAAGTGAGAGCCGATTTCGTATCGCGATTCGGGATTATGTAGAATGTTGCGAAAAACTTCAACGTTGCTCGATGAAACAACGACCACAGCCGCGACTCTAGAACGCGGGATTAATCTGGATCTCACGGTGTTCCCATTATCAAACAGTTCTCGGACACGATTGTCGCGCAAGAAATTCCTGGTAAATAATAATCTTTGTACATCGCTGTAGGGTGAAAGACCAATGCTGACTATAAAGGCACCACGGTTATTATAAAATTCGTTGTGTCTGACAACGATGTCCGCTGGCAGGATATTAAATTCTTCATAGAGAGGATTCTTGATCAATATACAACCGCTGGACTGCTCTCTAAAGTAATTGTACTCTATCGTTGCCTTCAAATTGAGAGCAGGGCTCAGTTTGATCCCGAATTTTGCATTCTGTACGAAGGAATTGTGGCCAATTTGAAGCTTTAATAGCTTTTTGTCGTGTCTCCAGCTAGATTCTACTTGCACAGCAGTCTCAATACTGCTATTGAACCAATTACCCGTCACATTCACGTACGAATTGCCAGTTGCATTACCGACCTGTTAACAACATGAACGTTAATTATGGTTTATTTTTTCTAGATTTCTATGTTTACATTTAGCAATATAAAGGTTCGTGGACCCTTATTACTATTTATGTAATTTTATATTTTTACAAATGCAGCTAAAAACATAGACTCTAAATAGTACTTCTTTATTTATTATTTTATAATGGATATATTATTTTATAGATTTCTAGAATCTCGGATTTTCCTAATATCTACTCATTACTTTGAAATTATTGTACTTTATATAATGAAAGAAGCTTGATTTTTCAAAACGATTCGTTACACAAAATAAAGAATCGATAAAATCATCGATTACTGTTGATTCACTTACTAGAATACCGATATCTTTGTTTCGAAATATCTGCGAGTATTCAACTACGGTAGTCTGATTAAAGTAGACGTATTCGGTAGCCGTGCTGTCGTTCAACCAGACTGCAAAACCATAGCCCTGATTGGAGGAAATACTCGTCCGAGACACATTGCGATTTCCTCCTGTGAGGGTGATGTTCACGCCGTCTCCCGTATTAAAAGATATGCGACTACTCGTAATATTCACATCCGCAGCGCCCCCCAACACATGCACACCGGCTAAGTGTTTATTACTGGATACAGAGGTTTCATGAACGTGCAAGGCCGATCGTAGTTTCTCCACTGCGATTCCTCTTCCATTATTACCAGCTATAACACTTCCAGTCACGTTTAAATCGTATATTTTCTCTGGAATAAAATATTTAGGTTTCAAACGATTATCGTGAAAACAAATGACTAAAGATATTTCTTAACTTCAATGTAGCTTAAAATTATTTAGAAGATACTCACTATAACCGGAAGACAGTCGCACGAATACGATCGTATTCGTACGTGGTTCAGCGATGAATTTTATAAACAAATTTTGTCGAGTTGTAGTGACGCTCTGAGGTAGCGTACCATTCTTAACTCTCAAACTGGCTAGTAATTTTTTCGCTTCGCCCTTGCCGTCGTATACTTCTATCATAGCACTGTCATTTCTGTCAGTCTTCATTTGCAAAACCTGCATGGTCAGCACGTGACCAGGTCTTGTAAAGATGTCCTGAAATTACATTGGAACAGACGTTACGCTCTATTTTACTCTGTACAGCTATTCGTATAATAAATAAATATCGCAAGTTCATTTACTTGTGGGCAACTTTTTATGTTAGGAGCGTATTTGCTCTGTTCCATGGATATTGTAACAGGAAATGTTTGACTGGCTGTGGTTGGGAACGTGCACAAATCGAACACCTCTGTACGGTCTAATTTGTCATCGGGTCGTTCGTCGAAATGAACGTACTTAATTCCATCAGCTCCGTTATCTAATATATTACAATCGTTAACGTGCGCCATGCCTGACGAACTGTTCACGTAAATTCCATATCCTGTAAATTGTAATAACTTATTAGAAATTTTGTCAAATTAAATTTTTGTAAAATTTGTGCAAAATTTATATACAAAAAGACTGAATTCAACTATTTTGGTTAATAACACTGACAAATAGAATTACCTCTGTTGTTTTGGATGGTACTATTATTAATTATGACAGGAGCATCCGGCGTGGTGACATTAATGCCGGTAAAGGCGCCGTGGAGAACCGAAATCGATTCCATTTGCGGTGGAACACCCTCGATATCGATCGCTGCCGTAACATTATATTCCCGACCTGTTCCTGCATGCCTTTTAAACAGAGACAATGTTACTAAAAACCATTCTATCCTTGAGACATAACACTCGTCTCGAATATTTAACTTAAGGGAAGAAATCATACTTGATCAAACATATGAGATATTCTCATCTTCTTATTTTTTAACATCAGCTTAATTAGTAATTTCTCATTGTTTTACCGTAACTCAATCCTAGCGTCTCATTTGAATTTCATTTTTTTACAAATATCAATCTATCTACAAAACAATCTGTATAGATCAACTATAAAACGCTTACTCAATCACAACATTTCGTAGAATCGACTTCGATCTTCGTATGTAAAGCGTATTTTCCTGGATCAGTGGTCGATCGTACAACGCTTCCTCGAAACGAATGCCTCTCCAATGTTTGATCGCCTTCGTGGCTCCATCGTGACGCGGTAGACACGATATTCCAAGATCAGGATGATAATCTGGATAATCAGGATGAAAATCGTGTAGTACTGGCAAGTACTATTCCATAAACGTTTATATTTATAAGAATACAATTGAAACTTTACCACAAACACCACTGCCAAGCTGTCTTTCGGACCATTTTTCGCATCTTGTTAATGAATTTTCCGTGCCTCGGCAACCTGGCTGCTCGTACAGCAATCGTGGCTTTGCAGGCCATTGTCTGTCCATCCACGACCACCATCGTCCACCTTGGAAACCGAGTTCTCTGCATGCTGTCTCCAAATCAGCTCTTGTCCAACTGTTACATTAACATATTAAGTTAATATACATATATATCATACATATATTAAGTTAATATACATATATATTATACATATATTAATAATTATACATATATAATATACATATACATATATAATTATATATAATTATACATATATAATATTATATTATATTGTATTAATATTATTAATACATATATATAATACATATATATAATATACATATTATATTATTAATACATATATATATATAATATACAATTATATTATTAATACATATATATAATATACATATTATATTATACATATATTAATAATTATACATATTATATTATACATATATTAATAATTATACATATATATTATACATATATTAAGTTAATATACATATATATTAAGTTTATTAACTATTATCCTAACTATAATTTTTACCTATATGTCATATGTTACACATAATGGACAAAATATCATATGTTACAGCTAATGGACAAAAGAAAGTTTATAATAGAGACATTATGACTGTCAATAATCTTAAATAGACAATCTTAAATATTATAAATATTATATAATTATAAATATTATATTATAATTAATAATATTATAATATTATTTAATTATAATATTATATTATATTATAATTAAATATTATAATTAAATGTTATATAAATATTATATAAATTTATATTTTATCACATTGGTATTATCAGTATTCTATTCTAAAGTATATTTTATATTTATTCATTGCTCTTGTCAAATTCAATTACATTAGTTCTGAAGTGTATTTTATATTTATTCATTGCTCCTGTTAAATATAATTCTGTTTTCTTCGAATACTTGTCTTCTTGCCATTTATCTCTTCAACTTTCTTTTGTATCACTATTATATTACATTCTATGAGTATAAAATCGTGACGTTTATGGAAATTGAAGACTTACTTGCGTGAATTCGTGCAGACAGCTCTCCAATCGCCACGGTGTAAAAGTTCTAATCTACCTTCGAACGGAGTTGGTCCATCGACCAGTCGTATCGAAAGTGGCGATTCCACGGGGTGGAGTTGATTATTCGCTTCTACTGCGGTTAACAAGATTGGAGAATGTGGTTCGCCCTTGAATTAGAAATAATATTTATTATACAATTTATTTATTTAGATTCAATGACAAACATTTTTGCACGATACTCGGTGTTTAAGTTTCAATCATTTGAGACTTGAAAATTGGTGTGCTTGAAATTTTGTTATTCGACGTATCATTTAATGTATTAAATTTTAACATTCGGTACAGTATCAAGCATTTTATAATTCGATATTCAGTATTCCATGTTGAATACAATATTGAATATTATTCACATAATAGAGCAGCCATCATTCTTCATTCGAATTTCAATAGAGTTCTTGGAATTTCCAGCTTAATATGCTACATTCGTACATACGAAATTAATCCTCCATTATAGATTTTTATCTGTATTTTTGTTACTATCAGAAATTAGTTTCATCGTGTTGATTACAACATAAAAACGTAGTACGCATATCACTTAAGAAAACTAATTTTCTATCTGTATCACCACGTCCAAATACTATTACTTAAATTTACACTAATCGGCACCTAGACAGAAAGGAAAAAAAAAGAAATTCTACGCGCTGGAAATTAGTACATCGTGTTCTCTCGTCTGTAAACTATTGCACCGAAAGTAGAGAAGTTTCTTGCCAACTGTAGTACATTCGCGTGACGAGCATCTGTTGGGCATTTAAAGGCTCGAAGGTGTAAGTTGTTCATCGGCCACGTAAAAAGAGAGGCCTCTGAACCGGGCTTCAAGGGAAAACGAGTGGAAGTAATCCCATTTAAACGGGGCACATTTCTTATCGCGGTGTTTCCACGAGGGCGAAAGCTGTTGCCGCTGCGAGAAGAAGACAGCTGCTAATACGGTCGATTAAAGAAGAACAGGATACGAAGTGGCGAACGTACAGATGTAAAAAAAANATTTAAAAAAAAAAAAAAAAAAAACGATTGAATCAAGTGCACACGCCTGGTACCGTCTCCACCACGCGGTGCGTCTTAGGTCACGGATCAAACAGCGGTTCTTGGCCTGAATTGTTAACCTACGACCTCGCTAATCCTCTTACGCTTCGACTCAGACCTTCGCTTCACCTTCTGCGCGTGCACGAGCGATTCTTGACCATGTATCAACCCATGTAGCTTGGTCATTAATTTCTCAAAGAGCGGACATTTATTTATAGTGCATGCAATTGCAGCGAAGGCTGCTTTGGAACGGGAATGAATTGTCTATGATTTGAAAATTTATTACCGATCGGTTACTGGGCTGGATTGTCACATCTAGAATATTGAAGTATATTGGATGAATCAAGATGAAAGCAAATATTGAAGAGTTGGAATACTAGTACTTAGCTTTCAGCTGCAGAAGAACTCCAATGTTTCTTTTCCATTATTTATTGGATAGCTTATATTTATAATTTAGTGCAGGATTTTATAAACTCCGGCAGTTGTATAGTAAGTCTATAACTAGAGAAACGAAAAGCATAAATAAAAGGGGGGAAAAAACATATAAAGAATTAATTACAAAATACAAATAAATAAGGAAACAAGTAAACCAAGGATATTTACTTCATAGAAGTAATTTATATAGTCTATCCAAACGCTTTGGTATCCTCAAACGCCTTTATCTACACCCTTATCTCGTTGAAAAAAATTCGAAAAGAAGATAAGATACTCAATCAGGTTGGAACGGAGTTGCTTCCATTGGAGAAATATTTAGTATACCTAGAGACTACCGGAGTATTAATAATACTCATTCTGTGCAACAGCCCGTGTAGGTAATATACGCAGCGAGCTCGATCAGTACGCTGTCGCTACGTGATGCGAATAAACTAACAATCAGCTCAACTCGCGTGTTTCAGGAATTTCCGGCCGTTCACAATCCTTTGACAGAGACATTCCATCCGTCAATTACCTCCCTCGAAACTCTAAATGTTAAATTCCTTTTCACTGAAAATTTAACCCCGTTGCAATCTTCGATCAAACAAATATTTCCAATATATTTTCAAAATTAATAATCTTACCAAAATGATAGAACTAATAAATTGTTCTTGCCACAGGTTAACATTCGGCGACAGAGATTAACAGGTGAGAAAATATTTGATCTTGAGTTATTAACATTGTTCTGCTTATCCACGAAACCGTTCGGTTTCGCTCGAAGTTCTTCACTTTGCTTTCGAGTCTGTCGCCGCGAAACGAGGAACAGTTACACCATTAATTATTCCTCGTTACTTGTAAATCGTGAAACCTTCTGCCGACAACCGTTGCTCTCCCGGAAGGCGATCAAAAGAAGCAGGTTCGAACGAAACGGGGCTAAGTAGCGCGTAACAAGAGGCGAGAAACAACTCTAAAGGGGTATTCGAGAGTCAGGCGGATTCTAATTGTACCGGAAAGGCAGATTTAAAGCGTGTATATATATATATATATATAGGGTTACACCGCGGGAACCTATTCCTATGGGATGAGATTTTGTTACAGGCGTAGACTTTTTAAATAAAAAATAAAAATCCACGTTAAACTGTTAACTGGAGAAGACGAATTCACTCTGATTGTTAATCTCTTGTGCATAATGAACTCTTCACTTAGAAATCTCCCATGTTTTTATATGCCATTTCATTTCCACCATAAGTATACTATATCTGTAATTCCGTTTTTCTATTATATTATCAATTATATAATTGATATTATAATTGATATTCTATTATATATTATCAATTATATAATAGAAATTATAATATAATACATATTATAATTTCTATTATATTATCAATTATATTATATTGTTACTGATTCTTTCTCTTCTTATTTCTTCTCATTAATTTATGACTAAAGCCTTGATTGAAGCCTTAATTCGTTTCTTGTCATTATTTGTCTAAGTCAAATGATAATCGAAGCCTGAAAGAGACAGAATAATAATTCTAAAGTTTTGTAAACTGGATTCAAATTTTTATAGATACAACTAGAAACATTGTATGCATCGTTTTGTATTTTCAAGTTTCCTACAGTCCAATAATAATAAACTTTACATTAAATTTTTATTATTGAACTTTACTGTTGTATTTTACTGCGTTTATTTATGAAACTATCGTTCAGTGTATAACTGTAAATTATTCTAGCAATCATGCTTGAAAGTAATGAAGAATTAATTCTATAGTTTATTATTGAATAAATTAATTCAACAGAAATCAATAAAAATTAATAATTAGTATTTCCGTAGTATACTCTGAATCACCGGTATGATCTAAACGTAAATATCAAAAACGTAGATACAGCTTCTTATCGCTTATCAGCACCATAGTAATATCGATTCTGGGTAATGTCACGTTTATTCAGTTTTATACTGCAATCATGAAGTATAATCATCGAGTGGCAGGGAACCAATTACAGGACCAAGTTTTCCAGAGAATTGGACTGTCTTGCGTGCTATAGTGAAATCTAACTGGAAGATAGTAGTCGTCAAATTTTCTGAAAACTTGAATTATTAGCATCCGTCACTTCTGGCACGTCCGTAGTAACACGTGCACAATCGTATGCCTAGATGACTCACGTTCATTCAACGTCAGCTTGTTCATACATAAACGCTCGTAATGATGGCTCCCGTTTTTATCCCTAATTAATTCATTCCCCACAAGTAATCTCTGTGATTTATTCATTTAAGTTACTTTATAACAACATCCCCCTCCTTTCTTCTTTTTTTTTTGGCGAATTATATTTTTTTTTTTATGACGAGTGAAAAGCCATTGTAATAACGTTTACAAAGTATTGCAAGTAATATTAATATTACTAATAGCATGATAACATTGCAATTTCATTCCTGTATGCGTTTTCTTACAAAATTTGTTTTGCAACAATTGTGACTGTGAGAAGAGATTCTAAAGATTTAATATTATTTGCCGTATTAATAATAATATACTTATTAATAACAGTATAAAATTAGTATATATATATAAGTAGTATATAATTAATAATAGTATAATAATAGTATAAAATAATGACTACATAAATTACATCATCATTATATCTTTCAACTATGCAATATATATTATTTCTTGATCTTTGATACGTGAACTAAAATACGAACGAATTCAATAAATAATTCAATAATTTATTAATTCATTAAATTAAATTAATTACCCAATGGTAGTATTTCTTCTTTCTCTCTCTTTCTCATTATTTTTGCTCCACTATCGTACTATGAAGCCTGTTTCACGCGATATATAATCCGAGTGTAATATAAAAAAATCCAAGTGTAATTATAATCAAAGTATGATATACATTTTCTAAAGCATTACCTTCGCAGTTATGATACCACGAACCGTGATTCCGACCATGGGACCAAACCGGATCTCCACCCCTGGCTCAATCACCAGCTCGCCCTCTCGTTCCACGAACAAGTCCTCCCGCACGAGATAAGGGCTCTTCGATCTTTCCAATAATCTCTGGCCACGAACAATGCGGCCACCGTGCAACTCCGAGAGGCCGACATTCGAATTACTGTTACTCACGTTGATAAAAGTTGGCTCGGTATAATAAATCGATGATTGATCGTACTCTCGACCCTCCTCCGACTGTCCGCGAACAGCGAGGAAAGTGAGCAACAAACACAGAGCACTTTCACAGAGCATTTTCTTGATTCCGCGTCTCTTTCGATTTGCAATTTCAATTACCTTTCAAACAACACGCAACGTAACTTGAGATAAATTCAATCTACGTTAAGATTAGGTCAAGCGGTAATCGTTGAATCGATCTCGCGAATAGCAGTTGCTGAATTTCGTTTGAAAGTTTCGTTTCGAAAGAATCTCGGTGACACTTGCTGCGACATCGTCGATGCGATCGAACGACGCGCGCCGGCTTTCAAACAGATAACGATATTTATTTGCCGATAATAAGTTTTGCTAAGAGTGTGGAGTCTTTCTCAGACTGAGAGACAGTCTGCCTCGCCGCTTTGCAACAAGTCCTCGTTATTCGTCACCAATACCGGGATGCGTCACACGATGATTCGATCATCGCGGCGCGTAATCGAATTCTCTACTTTCACTGGTCATTACGCTGCCGCTGATCACCATCGACGTGTGCCGGATCATTCGAATGTGATTTCCAGTTGCCACCAGGATTGCACACGATTCATCTCGTTCATCGTTTGTTCATAAATATTCTCGTTCGTTGTACTCTGTTTTTCGAACAGAGTATACAAATCTATCCCTCTTCGAATCGATTCGATTCGATTCGATTCGATTCAACGTATACTGTATATATATATATATAAAACTGGCTCTGTTAATTCTTAGGTACTCGGCGCAAATCACGATCGAGATCGAACGCTGAACGCGCGGCAGCGCTGGAGACGCAACACGCAAACGCAAGAGGAGGTGCACTGTATTTTAAATTCGAGCGTTAACCTTCCCTCTCTCCTTCGGGGGGCCCCCGTGCTCCTTCACGCACGAGAGATCTGAGCTCGACTGTGGCGATTTACACAGTTGCCGTTAACACTGCCCATCGTCGTACCTCCTCCTCTCGGCCAAGAGATGCCGAGAGATGCCGTTCATTATCGTGCATCCGACCGACCAGTACCGCGAGAAAGTCTGTTCACCATTAAATCTTCCGTTCCACCGTTTGAATCACAGAGGTATTCACGCCAGGTATTGCTCAATGGGCTGGTACGCGACGAACGTTTGTTGCGCCCGAGAAAGGAACGTGTTTCGCTGTTGGAAGACCTGCGATCTGCAAGATGTATTCGTCAACGAACAAAACGTACGTACGTTTATCGTAGAATGGAGTCTCGTCGCGGCGAGATAGTCACCTGGCGTCACGTTGGGCGCGGTTTGACTGGTTCTCGCAGTCGTTTATGTTCCCAGTCGTGTTTCCAGTGGTCGCGCCTTGCCTCGCGTCGTTCCCCAAGCCCACTACCGTGCCTGCCGTAAACTGCTATAGTATTATTACTACTACCACCTACGAACGCTGAAAGGTAAAGCTTGTCACGTGACACGGCGCGGTACAATACGTCACGCAGGTTGTGAAACAGGTGAGTTCTCCTCCCTGGGAGAACCTGTTTTTGTCTGTGGCGTATCGCGATATATTTCGAGATATACTTCATTTTGTAGGAATTTGAAACTGCGTGATGTTACCTGTTGAGAAGAAATAATAACATTCTTGATATTCTATTAATTCAGGTATATGAGTGTATGTTAATTTTAAAAATATTGTTAATATCCATATAGTGTATTAGTAGCCAGTTGTATAATCTCGTTTTGCTCGTGAAATCGCTCGTTTGAGTTTCAAATATTTAACTGAGGAAAAAGGAAAAATATACCTTCGTATCATTTCATTAAATTAAGTATTTACTGATTTATTAATGTACCTTAAATGACAATACTGTTCATTTTTGTATACGTATTATAGTACTATCTTGCTTGATTTTTCAAACAGTTATTTCATTTAAAATATTGTTGATATTATTTGTTGATATTTGAACTGAAACAGTAACATTAAAAAATTTTAAATAAGTAATAAATATTTTGCTCCGATTACAAGTGAAAAGTTTTTGCAGATATTAGCAATTTTGCAGATTTTTTCAAACGTACGATTTCGAAAGATGTAAAATGGCGAACGATGGCAATGGCGCTACTAGCAGCGATATTAAAAATGTGACAGAAATGTAGCGACATCTATTCAATTTTATAAAAAGTTACCATAGAGATACAACAAATTATTGATTACCAAGTTACAAACAAATTTCCAAGAAGATATATAGCAGTCGTAATTCATCCACTAAATTCTGTATCATGTAAATGTTAAAATAAAGTATAAAATTTCCTTTATAGTACGGTGACTTTATCATTTATCAATCATCGTGCCTACAGAATATAATACGTGCTGTCACCTATCGCATGTAGCTAGAATTAAAAATTAACATGATATTGATTTAGTTCTAGTAAATTCCGACAAGTGGCAGTGTGACTTTATCATTTATCAATCATCGTGCCTACAGAATATAATACGTGCTGTCACCTATCGCATGTAGCTAGAATTAAAAATTAACATGATATTGATTTAGTTCTAGTAAATTCCGACAAGTGGCAGCACCTGTATGACAAAAAAGAGTAATAGTGTGCAAGAAAGCAATGCAGTCACTTGATAAACAAAAAGCTACATATGACATAATAAGACAGACACCAATAGCAATTAGTTCCTTCGCTTCACCGCTACGT